>PVIW01004847.1:0-120753 GCA_004026585.1 Noctilio leporinus | reverse complement strand
AAAAACTAAAAATGGAACTGCCTTTTGATCCAGCAATTCCACTACTTGGACTATACCCAAAGAATCCTGAAACACCAATTCATAAGAACCTATGTACACCTATGTTCATAGAAGCACTATTTACAATAGCCAAGTGCTGGAAACAGCCTAAGTGGATGATTGGATCAAAAAACTTTGGTACATTTATGCAATGGAATACTACACAGCAGAAAGAAATAAGGAACTCCTACCCTTTGCAACAACATGGATGGAACTGGAGAATATTATGCTTAGTGAAATAAGCCAGTCAGTAAAGGACAAATACCATTTGATCTCACCCATTACAGGACAATAATGAATAAAACTAACAACATGCAAAACAGAACCAAATATATGAATATAGTGAATAGGCCTTCAGTGGTTAGAGGGAAGGGGGTTGCGGGGAGGGGGGAGGAAGAGGCAAGGAAGGGAAGCAGCTTAGACAAGAACCTAGTATAAAGGAACCATAGACATGGACAACAGGTGGGATTGACTTTGGGGGGAATGGGTGGGTGGGAGGGGGACAGAGGGGAGCAAAAAGGGGATGGATGTAATACAACAACAATAAAATTTAAGAAGAAAAAAAATTAAATGACAATTGAAGCAGAAATTTTAAAAAACCTATATTGATATATATTTTTAAAAGCTGATCCCAGAAACATTGATTAATACAATTCATTTTCACTTGTTCTACATGTAAAATAGCTTCTAGCAGATCTTTTTGCCTTTATGAAGGATGACCCCAAAAACCTGGAATTATCTTCTGGAGGACAGGCCCCTTGTAGTACAGTGTTCCCCTACTAGATGAGTGTTCTAAGAATTGATTTGTGTCAGTGTACCAACTGGCATTGTTGTGAGAAGTTGCATTTGTCTTCAGTGAATTTTTTGAAGACCCTTTTGACACTTGCCCATTTCATGATGGGTGATTTAGACACACATCTGCCCACACCTTGTGGAGTGGTTGGCAGTTTTTGACCCAAAATGGCATGACACCTGTGCCTCACCTTCCCTATTTACCCGATCTTACTCCAAATGATGTTTTTTGTTTCCCTGGTTGAAAAAAAGTCCTCAAAGGGAAATTTTGCTTATGTAGAAGAGGTGAAACAAAAAAAGGGCAGAAGCACTAAAAGGCATCAAAATCAACAAGTTCAAAAATTGTTTTCAGCAGTGGGGAAAAAAATCTCAACAGCTGTATTGCATCAAATGGAGAGTACTTTGAAGGTGACTGATGTTTAAACATGTAAGAATAAATATGAAATTTTTTTATAAATAAGTTCTGGGGTGTTTTTTTTTTTTTTTTGGTCCCTCCTCATGTGTAATCAAATGGATTTACCTCAGAATGAAGACAAAACTTAAATCAATGAGGAAAGAATTTTTTTACCATATTGTCTTTTCAAGGAAAAGTTTTTATGAGATCACCCTTCTGAGGAATTTTAAATGCCAAAGGTTTACCTACCTGCTATAGTTCTGGTCCAAACATAGGTTTAGGGAAAAAGAGGAAAAAAAAAAAAAACCTCCACCAGCTTCCTCACTGAACCCCAGGTGGCTGTACTAGAGGAGTGTCCCAGCTTCCTTATCACAAAAGAAGCCAAAAAGCAGCCCAAGGCCAAAATCTGGTTTCATTATTTTACATCATGTTATTAGCTTAACATTTCAAGCAGAAGAAAGATGCCTGATATAGGTGAAGTTTAAACTCTGCAAGAAATTCAAGGGGACAGGGTCATGGAAAGCAGTTAGTGAGGAAAGGGTGTCTCAGGATGTTGATCCACAGGGTTATACAAGGCCATGAAGGCCACTATAATGCATGTGGAACTTGATCTAAGTACAGTAAGAAGTCAAGAAATGTTTTAAACAGAGGAAGGAAAGAAACTCATTTTTATATATAAAGATATTTCTAGATGTTGAGAATCAATGAGGGAGGGGGTAAGTAAAAGGGGCAGAGGAGAGAATGGTCAGAGGCTATTAGATTAGTTCAATAGTAGATGAGAATAGCCTGGACTAGAGTGGTAGCAATGGAGATGGAGAGAAGTGAATGGCAGATAGGATAGAAAAATAAACTCTGATTTTTAGACTTTGGGTGGATTTTAATGGAGATGATGGACAGTTAGAAGAAACACAGGTTTGACTATTTGGAATACAGTAAGTTTAACATACAATAAGATGTACCACATCAGCAAAAGCAGTGTTAGCAGAATGGCAATGGGTAAAGCCAGATAAGAGCAGGTCAAAGAATAAAAGGAAGCTGAGGAAGTGGACACAAAGTGTATAGATAGGACTTTTTCACTTGTTTATGCACTGGAGCTTCATAAACAATGCAGATGTAGGATAAAGAGAGGTATTCATTTGCTTGCTTTTTTGGCTTTAGGATCAATTGTTTACATGGATTAGAGGTGTTGGTCCTGCCTCAGTACTCCCAGTGCATTCAGTTCTGCTTCCCAAATCTGTTCCATACTCACAGCATCTGGTTCATCCACAAGTAGATGATCTTTCCAAGAAGAAACACAAGACCCATTAGTAATCATCTAGTTAATCTCCCCACTTAGAAGTATTATTTCTAGATAGGTTATTTGGTTAACTGAAAGAAATTTCAATCCAGTGTATTTGATAATACATGTTCATGCAAATTGAAAAAAGTTTACCTACAGTAAAAATAAATAACATTTTTCAACAAAATAAAGCATCCTTCCACAATATTTTGTTAGAAATAGACCAAGGTGTTAAGAAATATTAATAAAGTCTTTGTTTTAGTCAAATGCTCTATATGAATTTGCTAAGGCCACTATAACAAAGTATTACAATCTGGACAGCTTTAAAAATCCATTGTCTCACAGCTTTAAAAATCCATTGTCTCACAGCTTGGAGGCTAGAGTCTGAGATCAAGGTAATGGCAGGGTTGGTTCCTACAAAGGTTGTGAGGAAGCATCTGCTCCATGACTCTCTCCTAGTAAATGGTGATTTGTTGACAATCTCTGGTATCCCTTGGCTTGTAGACACTTCATCTGATCTCTGTCTTTATGTTCAAACCAGGTTCCTCTCCCTATGTGTGTTTGTATGTGTGTGTCCAAATTTCCCCCTTTTGTAAGGACACCAGTCTTATTGGATTAGAACTAGCTTAATAACTTCATTTTAACTGGAATACCTTTTAAAAGACCATATTGCCAAGTAAGATCACATTGTGGGTTATTGGGCATTATTAGGACTTCAACGTAACCTTTTAGGACACAATTTTTTAAATTTAATTTTATTGTTGTTGTATTACATCCATCCCCCTTTTGCTCCCCTCTGTCCCCTTCCCCACCCACCCACTCCTCCACAAAGTCAATCTCATATTAACCTATAAAATGCACTAAATCAAAAATTGTCTTTTTTAGCCCTGGCTGGTGGCACAGTGGATAAGGTGCCACCTGTGAACCCAAAGGTTGTTGGCTTGATTCCCTAGCCAGGGCACATAACCAGGTTGCAAGCCAGGTCTCCAGCCAGGTCCGTAGCTGGAGGCAGGTGAAAGGAAACCACACACTGATGTTCCTTTCCCTCTCTGCCTCTCTTCCTTCCCCTCTCTCTAAAAATAATAAATAAAATATTTTTTTAATTGTCTTTTTCTTTTTAGTAAAGGGGGAAAAATCATTTTTCATGAGATATGCCTTTGGATTCATGGTTTTCACATTTTGATCCTGCAGTTCTTACACAGACAGACTTGTGTGTTGCATGACCTGCAGGATGTACACTATGGGAAGGAAAAGCTCACACATGTTCTACCTTATTTGAGTGGCTTGAAATTGAGAAAATCTAATCATAATCCTCTTTTTGAAAATGAAAACTTATAATAGTAGCTTTATAAAAACACGAACAGTTTGTAAATATACAAGCACTTACTCTTCATAATATAAGTAGTTGTATGGAATTTTGGGTTGAAATTTTCAGATAGATGTATCAGGAATGAACCTTTTTCTTATGCCTAAATTTTAGTAAGGAATTCTTTATTAGAGAGAGAAGTTATTTTTTGTTTACTTTTATTACCTTAATATTTTTTGTTTATACTTTTATAGTTCTTTGTTAAAAAAAGAAAAAGAAAAAATTGAAGTCCCAAACAAGGGCCATATTGCTTTGAAGCAAGAAATAAAGGAAAGGAGGAATTGAGCCTGACAGCTTGAAGAGAGAAAAAATGAAGTTACCCTAGACGGGCGGCTCAGTAAATTAAAGCATCATCCTATACATTAAAAGGTTGTGGGCTTGATCCCCAATTAAGGCACATACCCAGGTTGCGGGATGGGAGGCAACTGACAAATACTTCTCTCTATGTCGATGTTGCTCTTTTTCTCCTTCTCTCTCACTTCCTCTCCTTCTAAAAAAATTAATAAACATATTGTTGGGTAAAATTTCTTCACTTTTTTTGTAGTAAGGGAGAAGTCAAGCATTCAATAAAAGGAGAAGTTAAGCATTTTGATATATACCTGAATTCTGTGCCAAGAACTAGTCCTATGAGGAGCTCCCAGAGGCAATAATTACAAATGGATATTTGAAGTCTAATATTTATTGTTGATTATTTTGCAGGCCGAATGTTAACTCCTTTTATAAATTCAGACCTTCAAAAATGTCAACACACGCAAGCTGTGATCAGTGGGACTTTGGGGGAGTACAAAAATTGAGGTATATAGCATGGAACAGAGTGTGGAAGGTGACAGCAGGGTGGAACATAAGGTGCAGATTGGGAATTGAGAGTTCTATAGAAATAGATGATTACCTACAGGTCACCAAGCACAGCATAAACTTCCCCAGAAATCCTTGAACATATTGGGAGAAATAATGTGATTCCCTACATTCCTGAGATCAGGTCAATGCTAAGTTTATTTAAATCTGAACGCAATGGAGGACCATAGAGAAATCGAGGCAGTTGACACTCAACTTATGTAAGTGTAATAAGTCCAGTTTCTGGCACCTAATAGGACCTAAATAAATCTTTTTTGTTTTGTTTTAATAATCATGCAGAAATATGAACAGTAAAAACCTCACTTACAAGTAGTTTATGTGAAAAAAAGATTAAGGGATTTTAGTTGGTGAAAAAAATCAATATTAGTCAACAATGAAACAGTAATAGAATTAGAATTTCTAGAAGCAGGGGGATTATATTATCATTAAATCTTCCTGAATCTGATCATATTCATGTTCAGTTCTGGACACTTAAAAAAGACATTGGCAAAAGGAACTAAATATAGATGGTGGTATTAAGAATGGTGATAAATCTTAGAGTTGTGTCAAATATTTAAATAGTGAAGAAATTTCATATGTTAATCTAAAAAACAGGAGATGTCTTAAAGAAGATGACATTTGTTCAAATATTTGTAGTTATACAGAAGAGTATGATAGGTAGAATAACAGCCCCCCAAAAGACTAAAACCTAATCCTTTAAACTTGTAAATTTGTTACCAGTAAAAGGGTCTTCGCAGATGTCATTAAGTGTCTTGAGATGGGGAGATGATTCTGGTTTATCCAGTGGAATCAAAAAAGTTCTTAAAAGATAGAAGAGGAAAATGGAAGATCAGAGTTAGGAAAGGAGATGTGATGATAAGTAAAAGCAGAGATCAGAGTTACCTGGTATCATGAGCCAAGGCATGTGGGTAGCCTCTAGAAGCCATAAAAGGCAAAGAAACAGATTCTGTCCTAGGGCTTCTAGAAGGAACACAGCTCTGCTGACCCATTTTAGATTTCTGAGCTCCAGAACTAACAGTAGAATAATAAATTTGTGTTGGTTTAAATCACTAAATGTGTGGTAAATTTTTACAGCAGCAATAGGAAACTAGTGCAAAGAGTAAATAGTCTAAATAATTCTAAATAACAGGAAGAGGGCAAGTAGATGGAAGTTTATGGCATCAAATTTCAGTTTAATGCAAAATACCAGGCCAACTGCACCATAAGTAAAACAGGTTGACCTGTATGAAGGCCTCACATGTGGAGCTCAGCTACCATCACTGGGGGCCAGAAGGACATGGCCACTTCAGCCATAGTCTCCATCCATGTTCCTGACCAACAGATTCAATATTGAAGAGTAAAGGATAATTTATAAAGGTTTAAGAATGAGAAGGTATGAAATAAAAATCAGTAAATGAAAAATGTGAACACATTTTTAGAATATTAAAAGCAAATGGAAGTGTGGTCATTGGTTCATTAACTGATCTGCAAAGTCATAATAATGACAACACTGAATAGTGATTTAACCACAACTATGATGAATATTGGGAAGGGAAGGGAAGCATGATGGTAGTTGAAGAGTTGAGTACTCATCTACTATAAGTGTAAGTCAATTAATGATGTTGAAGTGGATATGTCAAGGACTAGTTACCACTTAGAACAATGGAGGGAATACCAGGAGAGATAACTAAGAGTTGAAATGGTTGCCTCTAAGGAGGGGAACTGGGATAATTTTTCATAGAGTTGCAAACTAGAAAAAAGGGGACAGACACACTTTCATCCTGGAAAAAATTTGTATGACCAAAATACTGATGTGAATCAATCTATTTCTTCTTGAAGTTTACTAAGAAATTACGTTCTTGAATCTAAGAAACAAACAACAGAAATATACAGAACACCAGCAGCTAAAGCAGATGTCTCAGAGAAGAGCAGAACAGTGTTAGTACAACATACATTCATGATACACACAGAGAAGAGAAAGGGAGGACTAAAGAGAGAAAAAAAAAGTTGCACTGCCAAAAGCACAAGAAGAGAAACATAAGAAAAAATTTATCAATAGATCAATGTTGTGGAGGAGTTTACTTTCATGTGCTCTTTGATTCTTGTGTTCTTTATTTTGATGTAAGATTCCTGTTTCCTTTTTATTTTGTGTTAAAATTTACATAAGAGTTTATTTTGCATTAATGGGATGTTAGGAATTCCCTACTTACATAATAAGTCTACTAAAGATTTATACCAATACAACTTCATTACTTTTATTTTTATTCAAAATGTAATATGATTTAGATTCAGAATTTCTTTTTCTCTGGTGTTCTGTGTTTTATATACTGCTTTGGGAAATACTGCTTTGGGAAGAAATCTAAACTGATTTTTGAAACAACAGTTTCACAAAATTTGAGATATATTGGATCAATATCTACTTTTGATCATTGGCCACTTCCTTTGTTACTCAACTTTGGAATAAAATGCATCACTGCCCAAGTGGAGAGATTCAAATAACACTTCTCATTTTAGTTTTCTGTTTGTTTGTTTGCTTTTTTAGGCAAAATGCTGTGAATAGAAAGTATCTTGGGGTAAATAAAGAAAAGAGAACTGGATTTTCACAGGTTTCAAGTTATAATCAAATTGAACTTGGTAATGCATTTGGGATAGAAGGTTCTGTTTGTTATCAAACCACACCTTTTCTGGGCCATCAGTAATATAGAGAAATATTTAATATATGAGAAAAAACTCACATGAAAGTTCAGTACAATGATAAAGATTTAAAACAAAATCACACCTCTATGTTTCCATTATGGTTAAATCATCCTTTCTTACTTTAAATCCCTTATTTAGATCTCTCTGAATGATTACTATTCCATTTCAGTTCTCTAAAAGCCATTGAAATTAGAAATTTTATATTTTAGTCTAGACTCTGCAGGTCTAGAGGCCAGGAAAATCTGCCTCACTTATCCTTTTATTTCTGAATCCTGACAAAGCATCTGGAACCAAGTAGCTTTTCTATATGTGATTGCTGAAATGAATTGGACTAACATATACCAAAAAACATCAGTGAAGTACCAAAAACTAAAAGTAGTGATTTTGCTGATGTGGCCATTAAAAAAAAAAAAGAAGATGATGAAAGGTTTTATCACTGACAGACACACCTGCCAGGGTAAATTTACCACAGATAAAAAAGAGAAGCAAATTTAACCTCTTCAATCTTTCATGCCTTGATCATGTGAGAACATTTTATAATTAAAGAAAACTGAGATGATAGATTCAATTAAAGCAAGCAAAAAAATTACAACTATATTTTATCTTATGATAAGTAAATTTAATATTAATATGTTATAAACTAAAATATAGGAAATTTTAAATTAAAAAACTAAAAAGAGAGAAAATATTCAAACTAGTCTCTAACATGTTATTCCAAGAAATAAACAACTAAATGAAAGTAGCAGTTGATTAAAACATAGCAGAAGGAAGCACACACTATTTAAAATTACTTAACAATACTTTGTTGCCTCTTTCTTATTATACCAGGCCATATTGACCCAAGAGACAACTATGTCAGATATTAGATATTTTATTACTGACCCTTACAAACTATTAGCTAGAATATATATCTATACTAGTGTTAATACAACTCTGCAAATGAGTAAAATGACTTAAACTGAATATTCATTATAAATTTTAAAACTGCCACATTGTTTATCCACATAGGATTTACTATTTTGACACTTCAAATTACAAAAAAATGTATGAACCTTTGTTAAACTGGAAATTACACATGCAGTAGAAAGACCACCCATGCCAGCACTGGGAATTGATGCCTTTCTGATCTGTTTTACATGTGTTTGATGAAGGATGCAATTCAGCTGTTGTACTGATTTCATTCTTGGATGACTTCCCCTTGGGCAACGTAGTGACTGCTTCCCACTGGTTATTCATGTGCTTTATTGATTGACACCCTGAACCAAGTTATTAGATCTTTTTTAAACATATAGATTTCCGGTGGGGGGAAAAAACAACTTTTACAGAATATAAGTAATGTGTTTGAAAGATAATATATATGTGTCACAGAGAACACAATAAGCTTACTAATGAAGACATCCACACCTTTGCCAGCATACTTACTGCTGAAGATATCCATATAAAAACTCGGAAGTGCAAATTAGGTTTTAGAATCAGGTGTAACTTTTCTTTGATAATTTCATGTAACAACAACAAAGTGTATAATATTCATCCAACTCAGACTAACATAATTATGTATGTCCCCTTTCTTTTTTATTATTTGTCTCTATAGTCTGAGAAATGTTTTAAAAATACCTCTGTAATGAATGGCTCTTGTGACAAAGGAGGTACATTTTCTCCCAATATGTGTTCTCTTCTTTAAGAATATATTTCATATCCTCCTTATATCTAAGTAGCTATATTTTCATCTAACGGACAAGTGCCATACAACATTTTGGGGGCCTTCCTTAAAGAAAGGTAATGTACACTTGTTAACTTTTTTTGTTGTTGTTTTTGTTTTGCTCCTTCCTGCTAGCTAGAATATGGACATGATTGCTAAAGCTGGAGCAACTGTCTTTGAGCCATGAGATGAACTTGGTAATTGAGCTACATACAAAGGAACAACAAGATAAAAGAGCTCAGTTCCTAAGCATTTTGTGAAACAGGCTTAACACATTAGCATTAAACTACTTAATCTACAAACCCTCTCTTACTCAAGAAATAAATTTTCATTCTATTTAAGGCACTATATTTTGGGTGTTTGTAAAATTTAACCCTAAATAAAAATGTCCAATGACATTAGAGGATTGGGGACATAAATGACTTAACCATGGAACTTTAAATATTTTTATTTCAGGAAATGTGTATGACTACAGAAAAAAGAAAAGTGCAGGAATAGGATACATAATACATACCATTGTTAAGGGAGAAGAAACTGATTCATAGGAAAGCCAAGAGTAAGAAATGTTAGGTAACACACACAATGTCACATGGCCAGTGAGTGGTAGAGCCAGGATAAATAATACTAGACCCCCAAAATGAAAGCACCAGGTCAGATAGACCATGCAACCACATCTGCCTTAATCTTCATTTTGTCAAGTAAAATTGGAAGACAGATCCTTTGGAATAAGTCTTGGGTTCTTTGTAGCACAAAGTTGGAGAAAGTAAGTTACTGAAGCAAATATTATTCTATATAAAGTGTAACTCATTTTATACAGGATTGCATCTAGAGAAAAAGGATCTGTAGCCAGCCAGAAATTAACTGAACAATTAACCACCAAATCTATGACACAAAGAATTTTTTTTAATGTTATTCATTATTTTTAGAGAGAGGGGCAGGGAGAGAGGCAGAAAGGGAGAGAGGCGTCAATGTATGGTTGCCTTTCACCTGCCTCCAGCTACGAACCTGGCTGGAGACTTGGCTTGCAACCTGGTTATGTGCCCTGGCTGGGGAATCAAACCAGCGACCTTTGGGTTCACAGGCTGTCCCCTTCCTTACTCATTGTGCCACCAGCCAGGGCAAGAATTTTTTTTTTTTTTTTAATGAAATGCTTAGGTTTTCTAAGTCACTATCAAGTTCACTTCAGGAATTGTAAAGGCTTGGATGAGATTCTGGTCTCTTGTATGGTTCTGGCCTTTAATGCTGACACTGTTTCACCTGGTGTTTGTAGTTGCCTACATACAGATAATTCACACATTTTACCAGTTAAGCATCCTCTCCACTAACCTGAGTGTGTGCACTCTTGCCATGTCACGTTGAGATTCCTAAGAAAGCATTTCCGTGGTTATGTGAAATATTTGAATGGAAACAAAGCATAAGGCTTAGAAATTCCTCAGTCCCACTCACTACTCCACTACCATCCCTGCTACTGGTAAAATGTATTTTTAAAAATTGATCTGTATATTTATTTCATATCTCTATTCACACTATCATCATCTTATTTTTAACCCTTCCTGTCTCAGTCCTGTATACAGGCAATTAATTTGAAACATGCGTATTCAATTTGATGATGTGTAATAAAATGAGACACAAGCTACTCTTTCTCTAGAGAAGATAAGATTGATAATCAGTTGACAAATGAGAATAATTAAGAAATATTAATTTAAAAAATATTAAGTCACTTTTCATATTATCAGTTAATGCTACAGTACAAGGATTTGGGGTTGGTTTGGGGTTTTTTAGGGGGGGACAGCTGCAGCAGTTGGCTTATTTTACTAATTGATATTCTAAAAATGCATACAGACATACATATACATGAATATATTTTCTTACCAAGTTACTTGATCGTATTCTACTTTGTGCAACAGATGTCTCCTCATTTTTTTTTTTTTTAGCTAAAATTGTGGTATCATGTCAAAGCTTAGTAATTCAGAAAGAGAAAAGTTACTTTATAAACATCTACAAGTTGAGTCTGATCTGGCCAGAATTTTACACAAATACATTTTTCCAAATTACTTAGCTGTGGTCCTGAAGTTGCTTGAACAAGGCCTAGGGTTCATACAGCACAACAGGAAGTAGCCACTTCTGTGCTAAAAGTAGCAATCCCTTGAAAGTATAGCTGAAAAGTGGAGTTCTATACATAAGCATATTTAATGAAACTTCTTAGTCTACATTCCCTAATACATCAATGTAGCAAAATGTTTGATTCACATAACTTTAGAATTTGTGATGACCAGATATTTATGTTGATAATTGGGTCTCCTTTGTTGTTTTTCATCATGTGCCTACTATTATCAAGTACTATACAAGGTGCTTGAGAAAAAAAATAAGCAGATATAGTCTTGCCCACATGAAGCATAAATTCCAGTGGAGGATTATACTCATAGATAAGAAAGTGAATAAATAAAATGATTAAAATTTTATAAAGTATAATATAAAAAATGGTTTTAAACAGAAGAATGGCATGACCCCATTTGCTTTCTTAGAAATCATTCTGGCTTCTCAAAGAATGAAACAGAAGTAAGCAAAAATGGAAATGAGGAGATCAGTTTAACAGTCCAGGTAAAAAATTAGAAAGACCTGTTCCAAGGGCATCTCATAAGAAAGGAAGATGAGTTGACAAATTTACAATATATTTTAGAAGATGAGATGACAGAACCTTCTGTTGGATTGAATAGAAATAGTAAAGAGACAACTTGTCAAGAATGGAACCCAAGATTCCAGATTGACTCTATTAGGCGCTAGTGTCATTTGCTGAAAAAGGGGCCAAACAGAAGCACAAATTACTGGGGAAATGTAGCAAATACCATTTGGGGCAGCTTAATTGGAAATTTCCTATAGAACATCATAATTAAAATAGTGGTTAAATATTTAATTATAAGGGCCTTTATTAAAATGTCAGTAGATGAAAGGCAGATACCAACTGATCTCACCTATAAGAAGAATATAATGAACTAAATAAACTAACAAAATAGAACCACACACATGGAAACATGGAACAGACTGACAGTGACCAGAGGGAGTGGGGAAGATAATGGTGGAAAGAAGGGAAAGGAAGTAGTCAAAGAACATGTATGAGTGACTCATGGACATGGACAAGGATGTGAGAATTGACTATGGGAGTAGGGAGTGGGATTGGTGGAGGGAGGCAAAGGGGAAAAACTGAAACAACTGTAATAGAATAACAATAAAATAAATAAATATGAGAAACGACTTCAGAGATAAATCCTAGGTTAGAGATGGAATATAAAAAGTCATCAGCATATAATGATAATGAAGCTATGGAAACAGATTCAGTTGATTAAAGAAAAACATGCAAATGAAATGAGAATTAATGCTAAGACAAAACACCACTGCTTAAAGAATATACCAACAGCCCTGGCTACTGTGGTTCAGTGTGAGCACCAACCTGCAAACCAAAACGTTGCTGATTTGATTAGCAATCAGGGCACATGTCTAGGTTGCCAGTCAGGTCCCCAGCTTGGGGTGTGCCAGAGGCAGCATATCAATGAATCTCTAACCATTGATGTTTCTCTCCCTTTCTTTATCTCTCTAAAATTTATCTCTCTAAAAATTAAATAAATAAAATATTTAAAAAAAAAAAAAAAAAGGAATGTACCAAGAAAAAGGAAAAATGTAAGAGACTGAGAAGCTGCAGCTGGGGCATCCAAAAAGGATATCAGAATTCTAGATCAAAGATCTAGAGCATAATGGTACTATTACTGAGATATAAAAGACTAAAGATTATTGGTGGGGGGACTGAAAATCAAGAATTGTATTAAGATACTTGTCACTTCTCCAAATAGAGAGACCAAGAAGGTAGCTTGAATATTTGAGTCCAAACTCAGAAGAAAAGTCTAGGGAGAAGATATACATGTGAAAAATTCTAGCATATCTGGTATTAAAAGTCCTAAAGTTGGGCAAGATCAATTTGGGAAAAAATGTAAAAAAGAATGTGCTTCTCCAATACCTAGAGATTGAGAGTCAAGAGAAGAGCTAGTAAGAGCAATGTAGATTATATTGCTAATGAGGCAAGAAGCAAGCCAGAGTATGTACCATGGAAGTTAATGTAGAAAATGTTTCCAAAAGAAAAAATAATCATCTGTGCTGAATGCTGCTGGGAAGCTGAGTAAGATGAGAATAGAAATAAATGTACACACTGAATAAGGCATGCGTAACCAGAAAAGTGGTAAAAATGCACACCAGATTTGAGTGGTTTGAAAACTAAGTAGCATATGAGAAAGCGAGACAGCAAATATAGATTACTACTTCTTTAAGTAATATAGCCAGGCAGGATGGCAGAGAAGTGAAGCACTAAATTGAGAATTAAGGGAGATGAAGAATTAGTAGGGATTTTTTTTCTTTAAGAAGAGGGATATTAGGCCCTGGCTGGTGGCTCAGTGGAAAGGCACTGAACCCAAAGGACACTGATTTGATTTCTCAGTCAGGGCACATAACCAGGTTGCAAGCCAGGTCTTCAGCCAGATCCTTAGCTGGAGGCAGGTGAAAAGCAACCATACACTGATGTTTTTCTCCCTCTCTGCCTCCCTCTCTTCCTCTCTCTCTAGAAATAATAAATAAAATTTTTTAAAAAGGGATATTATAGCATATTTTTATACTGATGAAAATAAACTAGTAGAAAGGGAGATATTCATAACATTAAAAATAAAGGAGGGGACTGAGTGTTTAAGAAGACAAGAGAGAATGAACTGCTAAACAAAATTAGAGGGATTGGCCTTGGATAGTAAAAACAGCTCTCCATCTTTTATCTAAGACAGAGATGCAGGTTATTTATTGATTTAGCAGTGAGAGTTCTATAATGACTATACATTTTCTCAGTGACATAGGAGATAGGGTCATTGGCTGAGAACTGGGTAAGGAAAAGGTGGAAGGGTAATGAGAGCTCTGAGGATCAAGTAGACAGATAAAATAATCATCTTATAGAGTAGAAACTACAGTTAGAAGTGTAACTAGGATAATAACTTTTGTCAAATTGATGGGTTTTCTTTCATATTTCCATGGACATGACCATCCCTCTACTCAGATGCATCCAACTATGGGGAAGTTAGTAGACGTAAGGGAGCATAGGAGAGTGGAGATGAAGACAATTATAACTGGAACAGGAAGAAAGCACCAAAGATCAGTTTAATCCCTAGCAATGTCATTTTTTGAAAAATAAGCTTTGCCAAGAAAAAAGATATTTTTTATTGCTTAAGCTCTCAATAATGCATTAAATGCCAGTCTACCTGACATGACCATCAAATTTTTTATCAGTAGAGAAAATTCAAGATAGAGCATAAGAAAAGTCGCCGCCACATGGGAAGATGAGAAGCCCACCCAATCTCGCCCTGGAAGGATGTGGAAAGGAGAAGAGGAAAAGGTAGAGTTAGGTCTTTATCTTCCCTCCCTCTCAGCATTGGATCTCAATAGTGGGTTATAGGAACACTAGGTAGAGAGACATTGAAACTAACAGCCTGCTTCTCCTAGTAGAGCCTGGAAAAGATACAAATCACCAGCACAAGTCCCACATTTGTCTCAGCACCATGTCCATCGTGCATGGAACCAATAGCATACATATCACTATTGATTTCTTAAAGCTTATTTTGGATGTCTGGCTATAAAGGGATCAAAAGGACTAATTAACCAGAGGAGGAGTGGCACAACAGAAAAAGAGACCATAAAGCAATGATCTGTGCAACCAGATCATTGGCTACGACTGTAGATTTCAGAAATTGATGCACACGCAGGACTTCCAAAAGGCCACAGGGGACCAGACATATTTTAGTGGGTTCCAGTGCAAAGTGAAGGTTAATACAGACGAGAGAATCCTTGTCCCCAGGAAAGGCAGCAGAGATCTAGAGTTTGTTAAATATATCTGAGGTGTCCTTCCCTCTATCATAAATCAGGTCAGCTGGTTGAATATACAAAGTATATCCCAAAAGTATTGGCCCTGCAAACTCTTTTAATTATATTGAAGTTGACTGGATACTTTGGGGACAGACCTCATATACAGATATCATCATGATTAGGAGCTGGAGAGAGTCAAGGGATTTGGAAGAAAAAGCATCCAAGTGTTAGCCAGTATTGAGGTCTGAAATTGATATTCCATTAATTAAATTTATGTCTTAAGTTTCCACCACCCTACTACCTGATCTCCTCAGATTTTGTCTCTGCTACTAAATAGAAAAGATCTGGGAGGGGAGAGCAAATCAATTGTAGAAAATAAACAAGCCACATCATTCTTCACTTCAGTGGCATAGTGTGTAAAATTTTCACCCAACTACAAAAGGGAAAATTCAAAGAATTTCTAGGTTTTGTTTAAGTCCATTTGAAGTTTGAGATTACTAACTTAAAATGCATAAGTCATTTTACTATAGCAATATTTTCCCCAAACAGTGCTCAAAAAAAGGTGACAGTTAGGTTTAATCAGGGTTGAGCTTTTGCTGGTCAAAGGTGAAGAAGGACGAAGGGCAGGGGAGTTTAGGACATTAGCAAGGGAGTAATAATAATGATGGACCATGACATTACGTTGGACAAGAAAGGAAATGAAGATGGAGGAAGCTGATGGATAGGGCATGTAGGGTTGATAAACTGGAGGTATTCATGACACTGAAGAATTGTTGCAGTGGGTACATTAGAGCAACTCAACTAGAAAAATAAGTGATGGGCATCAAAGAATGATACACTTAAATTTTTGCCTGATTTTGACATTTAATGATATTTTATATTAATTTCAGATATACTGCATAATAGTTGGACATTTATGCAACTTATGAAGTGATCCCCCCAATAATTTTAGTGCCCACCTGGCATCATACAGTTTATTAGACTATTATTGACTATATTTCCTATGCTATACTTAAAGATTTCAAAGGTGGAGATGGTATTGTTCACAATATTTTATGTATGTATAACTTACCGAATACATTCAAATTATTTAACTATCCTTCTCTACAGAGAAAGAAAATTTTAATAAAGGGAGTGAAATTCAGGAATTGATTTTAAACATTCAAGAGGAAAATCTATATTGAAGTACACTAGGAAAACGTAGCAATAACCGTATAAATACAAACAAATACTATATAACATCCACCATTTTTTTAAAAGATTTTATTTATAATTTTTAGAGAGAAGGGCAGGCATGGAGGAAGAAAGGGAGAGAAACATCAATGTATGGTTGCCTTCCACCTGCCTCCAGCTAAGGGCCTGGCTGGAGACCAGGCTTGCAACCTGGTTATGTGCCCTGACTGGGGAATTGAACCAGTGACCTTTGGGTTCGCAGGCTGGTACCAATCCACTGAGCCACACCAGCCAGGGCCCCCACCATTTCTTTTCATTGATACAGATCTAAGAAATTAAACTACAATCTTACCAAATTTCTTAACAGGTTAATTAGTTGATTAATTAATAGAAGTTATCAATTAGTAGAAGTATTTTCTTTTAGCTTTTTTTTGTTTTTTTTTTTTTTTTAGGTTTTATTCATTATCTTTAGACAGAAGAGCAGGGAGGGAGGAAAAAAGGGAGAGAAACATCAATGTATGGTTGCCTTTCACCTGCCTCCAGCTATGGACCTGGCTGGAGACTTGGCTTGCAACCTGGTTATGTGGAATCTAACCAGCAACCTTTGGGCTCACAGGCTGGTGCCTATCCACTGAGCCACCAGCCAGGGCTAATAGAAGTATTTTTTAAAAACTTTTCTTCATATCTACAACTTAGATACCTTTTATGCAACTAAACCAAATTCAAAATTTGAGAGTATTATGCTAAGTGAAAGAAGTCAGTCAGAGTAGTATTCCATTGTGCAAATGTCCCATAATTGTTTTATCCATTCATCCACTGATAGACACTTGGGCTGCTTCCAAATTATGGCAATTGTAGGTAATACTGCAATGAACACATGAATGCTTATATGCTTTTGAATTAATGTTTTTGGTTTCTTTGGATATATTCCCAGAGTGGAATAACTAGGTCATAAGAGAGTTTCATTTTTAATTTTTTGAAGTAACTCTATAATGCTTTCCACAGTGGCTGCACAAACCTGCATTTCCACCACAGTGCAAAAGGAACATCCTCACCAGCACTTATTTGTTAATTTACAGGTGATAGTCATTCTGACAAGTATGAGATGATATATCATTGTGGTTTTAATTTGCATTTCTCTGGTGATTCGTGAGATGATGAGCATCTGTTCATGTGTCTATTGATATGTCCAGATATATTTCCTCTTTGGAGAAGTGTATATACAGATCCTTTGCCCATTTTTTAATTGGATTGTTTGTTTTTCTTTTTTTGGTAGAGTTTTGTAAATTCTTTATAAATTTTGGGTATTAACGCCTTATCAGAAGAGCAAAATTGTTCTACCATTCAGTGGGTTTTCTTTTTATTTTGTTATTTTCCTTTGTTGTGCAAGACTTTTTAAGTTTGATATAGTTCCATTTGTTTAATTTTTCCTTCATTTCCATTGCCTAAGGAGATATATCAGAAAAATATTGCTTAAAACAATGTCTGAGATTTTACTGCCTATGTTTTCTTCTAGGACTTCTATGGTTTCAGGCCTAACATTTAAGTCTTTAATCCATTTTGAATTTAATCTTGTATGTAGCATAAAAAGGTGGTCTAGTTTTATTTTTCTACATGTATCTGTCCAATTTTTAGAACACTTTTAGCCCATTATATGTGCTTGCTTCCTCTGTCAAATATTAGTTGACTATAAAGGGATTGGTTTATTTCTATGCTCTCTATTCTGTTTCTTCTCTGTGTCTAATTTTTATGCCAAAACCCTGCTGCTTTGATTACTATGACCTTGTAGTATAGTTTGATATGAAGTAGCATGATTCCTCCAACTTTGCTTTCCTTCCTCAAGGTCACTGTTGCTATTTAGGGCCATTTGTGGTTCCATATAAACTTTTGTTCATGTTCCGTGGAATAATCATTTGTATCTTGACATGAATTGTGTTTAAGAAGAAGAAAATTTTACCCCTTGAGACAACATGGGTGGATCTAGAAAACATTATGAAAAGTGAAATAAGCCAGTAAGAGAAAGATAAATATCCTGATTTCACTTATATGTGGACCCTAACAAACTGAACTAACAATCAAAAATAGAGACAGACTCATAGATAGAGAGCAGGCTGACAACTCTGGAGTTGTGGGGGGCAGTTAGGGGGTGGAAGGATCAAGCAAGAAAAAGAAAAAGGATTCGTGGACATGGACAACAGTGTGGTAATTGTGGGGAGAGGGGTGGGGAAGGTAGGAGAGAGTATAAAGGGGATAAATGACAATGGAAAAAAATGCAATAAAAAAAGGACTCAGAGAAAGACAGGTACCACATGATTTTCCTTATATATGGAATCTAATGAATAAAATAAACTAACAAATAAACTAGAAATAGACCCATAGATATGGAGAACAGGCTGACAGCTGTCAGAGGAGAGGGGTGTGGGGTGCTGGATGAAAGGGGCTTAAGAAAAAATACTTCATAAACAAAGACAACAGTATAGTAATTACCAAAAGGAAAGAGGAGGTACAGGGAAGTAGAAGAGCATAAAGGGGGAAGAAATGGTGATAGAAGGAGATGTGACTTGGGATAATGAACACATAGTACAATATACAGAGGGTACTGTATATTATAGAATTGTACACCTGAAACCTATATAATTTTATTAACTAATATCAGCCCAGTAATTCAATTTAAAAAAGAAATCAACCAATTTTGCTAACATTTGAATATATACATATTATCTTCTCGGATTCAAATTCCTTAAGGCATCGTTTAAACTTCACATAAGGTTCACAGCTTAGTAATTAGCAGTAGGCTGCTTACATTTGCCAATATATTTGTACAAACATATGTTGGCACTCCATTGCATATTAGCTACACATCAAAGAAGAGTGCTGAGGAGGAATTATTCCACCTCGGGGCCGGATTAGTGTCTCTGCCTGAAACAGGCCTCATTTAAGGGCATAGTTTGGAGAAATTAAAGAACCTCTATGGCCTAGATATTGGAGTGAATCCATTATTAAAAAGCCATGCTGAATAATTTTGCTATTCTTTTTCTTGCCCTGCTACTAAGATCCTAGGGCAAGTTGTAACCTATTTTATCTTCAGTTTGCCAGTATGCAGAAAATAGATCATATAATTCTCTCCCAAGCCCCTCCCAGGAAGATGGGGCTGTCAAGAATCTGCCTATTAGAGAAGTTGGTGCTTTTTTCTGCTAATACCCTGTTTTGGGTGTTTACAAGCCTCCTCTTACTCTGCATTTACCTCACCACTTTATAAAGATCAATGCCCCAATACACCAAACCAAGAAGCAAAGACTGAGAAAAATATTTCTAATCACATTTCCAAAGAAGAATAAGCTCTTACCCTTCATTACTATGAATTTTAATTACACTACTGCCAAAATGAATCCATGTATTTCACAACAAAACCAAATAATGTTAATAATATTAGCATTGACAATGTACAAAGTTCTGTCCATGTTTCCTCCCATTTAATTCTCTACCATAATCTTTTATGATACAAACAATTTTCCCATTTTGCATATAAGGCCACAGATTAGACGTCAAGTAACTCACCCAAGGTCATACCACTAAGGCACAAAGTCAGAATTTTTATTCAGCTCTGACTCTAAATCCAAGTAACTTAACTGATCTACCAGGTCTGAATGAAGGTAAAATCAGCACAGACAGACAAAGACAGGACTGTTAATCAATAATGTGCTGGAGATGACTGATACCAGTGTGAAAAACCCAACTCCTAAACTTTCAGAAATTTTGTGACAATCATTATAAAATTTAAATTACGTAAATTATAATTAAATAACTTTTATATTAAGAACAAAGGTAAGAAGGACTTCAAACTATTTATGTGTCAAATGGATCAACACAATTTCAAGATCTAAAGGAAGAATAAATCACATTCCCAAGGGATACAATGCTCATGAAGAAACAGTGGGAATGCAATTTTCAGAAGACTAACAAATTATCTAAACATTTAGTGGGTTAAACTATAAAGCTACCTTATTCTTATCTCTCATAACTTTTTGAGTTAGGAAATTTGACAGGGCCAGGCTGGACAATTTGCTCTACATGTTGTAGATGGTCCAAGTCAACTTCACTCACATGTCTAGAGCCTTGGCAAAGAGGGCTAGAGGGCTGAACTCGGTGGAGACTGTTGACAAGTACCTACACATGCTTCTCCATCATGGCTATCTCAAAGTAATTGAATTTCTTATATGAAATCCAAGGCTTCCAGAAAAACAACTTTCCAAGAGTCAGGGAGCAAAAGTGTTTAAGACCTGAACTCTGAGACTCCTAAAACATAATACCTGCCATAGCATAGTGATAGAATATGCCAAAATGGAAAAGTAGGAGACATAGAGCCTCCCAAGAGATAGAGGAAGGTCAAATAATTGTTATCATTTTTAATCTATCATCAACCAAATTATTAAGTGTCTTTTATCTCATCATATTTTAAAGTGACTACCTAGAGATATTGCTAAATTATTTGCAGATGAGATGATATGATGTTGGGATGTAAGGAAAAGTGGATCAGGGGATTTTCAGTAAGATGGCAGTGTAGGTAAATGCAGTATTTGAATCCTGCCACAGCCGCATCAAAATTACAACTAAATTTAGAGCAACCATCATTCAGAATCTCCTGAAATCTAACTGAACTAATAATATAAAGAAGCCACTCAAGATTGCTCAGAGGGGAGGAGGCACAGAATGAGCTAATCCCATACCCATGTTTAACAGATAAAATTTGGGAGGGATATGTTGGCTCTGGAGGTGCTCCCTGGGAGAAACGAGGGATCCCAGCCCTATACCAAGCACCACAACTCAGGGTTTCAGTACCAGTAAGAGAAGTGTCCATAAGTTCTGGCTGGGTAAGATAGAGGGCTTCAGGAGTCCTAGCAGTTCTCTTAAAGGGCCCACTCACAGGGTTATTCTTTCTGAGCTCCAGCACTGGGGCAACAGATTGAAAAGCTCCAGGGATATATGGGGAGAAATTAAACTGTCTATCATCAGGGTAAGAGCTGAAGGGGCAGCTTTCCCACAGATAGAAGTGCTGACAGATACCATTGTTCCTTTCCTGGACTCTCTCTACACATAGCTGGCAGTCAGTGCCACATCTGAGTCTCCATCAACCTGACAAACACTGTTGACCTTACCTTGGTGATTCCCTGAGATGCTGCCCTGCTAATTTGCTGGCCCAACCCAAGCCATATCCAGCAGCTTTCTCTGTATGAACAACCTACCTTGGTCATGCTTTAAACTTCTATAAAACCTCTCAAAACAAGCAGCATCTGGCCTCAGCATGCCCTATACTATACATCTCTCTCTAAGTGGCACCAGGGTCCAGCACTAGCAGCAGCCAGACTTAGTTCACAGCTTGGCCTCTTCTAGGCACCTCCAAGCCCAGCACAAGTAGCAGCCATTTGAAGATTGCTTTGTAGCTCATGCTGAGTGACCCCAGGTAAAACACAAGTGGTGGCTGATTTTGGCCTGCACTACCCGGGGAGGCCCCAGAGTCAGTTCACCTGGTAGACAGCTTTGGACCCCATCATAGTACCACCTAAAAGTCTCCACAAGCAACACACTGGAAAGGTGGACTCAACATGCTGAAGTAAGTCTTATTTCATGGAGTGGGCTCCTGCACAGCTGATCCTCCAGGGTGATTGCAGCCAGTCTTTGCAGTGGATCAGCTGTGATTAAAATCCTCCCATTGACATGTCAACAGTGATCAAGGCTCAAATAGAGAGTGTACACAACTTACATGGGGAAGGTGGAGGGGTAGGGGTACAGCTGGAGTACCCAGCTTGGGTGACTAGGGAAGCTGTGCCACTGGACCCTACAGAACACTTACTATGTAAGGCCACACCACCAAGCCCAGGATATGTAGCAGCTCTACCTAATACACACCAGCAAGCACAGGGAAGCTGCCAGAATGAGGAGACAAAGAAGTATGTCCCAAACAAAAGAATAGAACAAAACTCCAGGAAAAGAACTAAGCAAAAGGGAGACAAGCAATCTACTAGATGCTGTTATTTAGAATTGAAAAACATATAAACAGCTTACAGGCAAGAAAAAGCTAAAGGATCTTCTTTAAGAGGAAAAAGGAAAACAAAGATCAAAAATATAAATAATAAAATGGCAATAAACATATCTCTATCAACAATAGAATAATAAATAAACAAGCAGAATAGAAACAGACTCATAGAGAACAGCTTGACTGTTGCTGAATGGGAGGGTGTAGCGATGATGGGTGAAAAGGGTGAAGGGAATAAGAAGTACAGATTGGTAGTTACAGAAATGTCACAGGGATATAGTCAATAATATTGTAATTACTCTGGATGGTGTCAGATGGGTACTAGATTTATCGAGATGATCGGTTAGTAAGTTATGTAATGTCTAATCACTGAGTTGGACACCTGAAACTAATATAATATTATCTGTCAACTGTCCTGAATTTTTTTTTAATATTTCAAAAAGTAAATAAATTAAAAAATAAAGTTGGCCAGAGTATAGATAAGATAAGAATTGCCACAAGGTATTATTGTTGAAGCTAGATGATGGCTAAATGGGTGTTCATTACCTCTTTACATATGTTTAAACTTCTCTAGATTAAAAGTAAATCTGCCTTGGCTGGTGGCACAGTGGATAAGGCACCAGCCTTCAAACCCAAAGATTGCTGGTTTGATTCCCAGCCAGGGCACATAACCAGGTTGGAAGCCAAGTCTCCAGCCAGGTCCCTAGCTGGAAGCCAGTAAAAGGCAACCATGCATTGATGTCTCTCTCTCCCTCTCTGCTTCTCTCCTTTCCCCTCTCTGAAGATAATAAATAAAACTTTTAAAAAAAAATAAAAGTAAATCTGCTTTAATGCCAACCAAGGGAAAAAAAAAAAAAGCATTAGCCCAGTTGTATACACCAAATACAAGGAAAGAGAGAGAATGAAAAAACACAGTTCTACAGAAAGTGGTCCAATTTGGGCTCCTTGAAGAAGTAGATGATTCTAGGACTGAAGCAAAAATATATATACAAAATGAGCCTGGGTCATCTTACAGTGCCAGAAAGTAAGGAAGTGTGAAAAAAAGAAAGGAAGGAAGGAAGGGAGGGAGGGAGGAAGAAAAGGAAGAAGGAAAGACAACACAGAGACAGGGGAACGTCAAACCAGCTGGAAGAGCTCCCAATGGCCCAAACTGGAATACTTAAGAAATAAAATATAGTGTTGGATTATAACCCAGTTGAAAATAAATATTCATGTGTCTATACTGACATAAATTATTAAATAGGTAAATAAATTGGGGGAACGGACAAATTGTCCAGCAGAAAGATCGCAAATAATTTATGTATGTACTCCTCCCACAAGGAAGTGGGGTATAACTCCCTATTCCTGCATCATCCATAACACAAATTGTTATATAATTCACACTAAACCCTTGTAATTTCTCTTAAATAGTGGAGATTAATCCCACTAGAGGACTGTATATAGTGACTTCTTTCTAAAGAATACAGTATGGAAAAGAGGAAAAAATGAGTAATTTTACAGTAGAGAAGCGTAACGAACTTTTTACATCAACCAAGTGATCAAGGTTAATATCAATAGTGACAAGTCACATTGATCATCTGTATCCTTGATATAAGGTGATAAGTATGGCACTTTTCCTCTGGGGTCTTCAGCCCCTAAACCCAAAGTCTACATCAAATTTAAGAAAAACATCAGACAAATCCAATTGAGGAAGATTCCTCAAAGTATCTGACCAGTATTTCAGTATGCCTTAAAATTATTTAGGTCATAAAAAAGCCAAGAAAATCTGAAAAACTGCCAAAACCATAAGGAGACATGATGACTAAATGTAATGTGGTGTCCTGGATGAGATCCTGGGAAAAGAACAATTAGGTAGAAATTAAGAAAATCTAAGTAAGGTAGTTAGCACTCATATATAAATACTGGTTCATTAATTAAAACAAATATATCATACTAATATAAGATGTTCACAATGGTAAAGCAGGGCATGAGCTACTTGAGAACTTTCTGTAGTTTCTTTGAAATTTTTCTATAAATCTAAAACTCTTAAAATGAAGTTTACTTTTAAAAACTATAAACTGGGTCTGCAGCTTTGGTGGAAATCTGACAAGATGCAGGGCTTTGAAGTAGTTTCTCTAGACCATATGGAAGAGACTTGGAATAATCATCTGCAGAAACCTGAACATCAACCCACCCTAGCCAACTGCTAATTGTTGTTATTACATGAAAGAAGGTAATATCAAGAGAGAAGCATCACTTACTGAAAGCCAACTTCTTTCCCTATCCAACCATGCTCTCTTTTGTGCATGCATTTCTGCCCTGCAGCACAAGTAACAAACCAAGATCTAATGCTGCCTCGAAGATAGCAGAAGTGCTGAAGATAGTGTCAATTAAAACCCAAAGAACTTCAGGAAGCCTCAAGAAATTCATCCTCTTCCAAACATGTTAAAACAGCAGGGAGTTTCATAGACTCCAAGAAAATCTTGTGCTTCTTTCTTGGCATCCTGGAAAGAAATAATCCCTTTGCAAATATAAAGATTCATTTTAGAAAAGGTCTTAACAGCACTACATATTCTTTTAAATGGATATACATTGGCATTTGCTCAGGTCTAGAGAGAAAAGGGTGAGGTATTTTATCCTGGAATACTTGGGGCAGTTCTCATACTGCACATTTAAGCATACCATGACTACAGGTCAATCCTTCCTCTTATTTTTCACCATTACAAAAAAGAAAAGCACTGGGAAATCAGGGTATTCTCCCTCTTTGCTCTACTTTTGATGATCAGCTATAGGCATCACCTGGTCATCCAAATGTGGACCCTAGTCACAATAAACCTACCCCTGGTGCTGAAATCATTTTTGGCTACCATTGAGAGGAATTCTAATTGCTACCAGAGTCATTCCTTCAGGGTCCAGGAACAATCAACACCCACGTCTAGTCCTAACCTCACATCTTGAGGACCACACCTTTCTAGGTGCCATAACCACCTGCATGTCCTACTTGTGTGTGATAGTTCCAGTGCCCCCTGAGAGCACTGTTCCACAGAGTATCCATCTGTTGCAAAGAAAACCCAAAGTTCACCTACTGGTTCACTGGGCCTGGGGCTTGCACAGCCATTAGACTTGAAACTTAAGAGAGTTTTCAGATTCTTTTTGTTGTAGATGATCTTTTAACAAGAGAGGAAGAGAAAGAGAGAGAGAACAAGAGAAAGAAACTTCAATTTATTGTTCCACATACTTATGTATTCATTGGTAACTTCTTATATGAGTCCTGACAGATCAAACCTGCAATTCTATCAGGAAGATTCGCCAACCAACTGAGCTCCCAGCCAGGATCAGAGTTTTAAAATCCTATCTGCATCATACCATGACAATATAGCTATATATCTAAATATAGATTTAGCTATATAACTCACCTCTAAACTTGAGATTTCTCTTAGTTCATAGTTCATAGTGATAAATTGTCCAAGATAGAATTAACAGAAAACCTCCTTTGCATCAAATATGTGAAAATTAAGTTAATTTGAACTCCTTGAATCAACCATCCATTATTAGTAACAATAAAAGAATGTAGTGACAGGTACTTCAAATGTCATATAGAGAGAGTGAAATAAGCATAATGGTGTTTTACTCACATAATACTAAAGTAAGTTCATAATCAACAAGTTGGGCAGAAACATAAACCAAAAGCAAAAGCATTTGTGGTGGATTGAAAGATAATATCTGGAATTATTAGTACCATATTCACTTTTTATTGTTTATGATGAAATGACAATTTCCTTTGAGGGGACCAGTCCAGAATAATTCTGATTCATCAAAAAAGGCTAGGTGATCATGGGAGGCATGACCTGTCATTTTTGAGGAATAAATAACTCAAAGACAAGCACACCCATAAATTTAAAACACAGCTTTAGCACCTAAATTCAGTTTACTGTAGTTTAAGGAAGTTGCCTTGGTCAACTTTATATTTAAGATCTTCAGGCTTTAACAATTTTAGAAAGCAGTCTAGTGACCAAAGAATGTCTCATTACAAAGCAGCACTTAATTGGGAAACCCCAGGCAACTTAAGATATATTGTCCCAGAAAAAAATCACCAAGGCAGACAGATGTGAAACAAAATCTAAAGAAATGGGCTCTCTCAAAGGCATGATGCAACAGGAACCAGGAAAATAACTGGCAGACACAGGTATATAAGATTGACTATAGATAATCTCCATTTACCACTTTGATGGAATCTTATGCAAGAAGGGTTAGATTGAGTGTAAAATGTAGAGATGTATCTAACTGACATTTTAAAAGTATTTGTTTTAGAACAACAGAGTAAGTGAGCATCTAGCTACTAATTAGTCAAATCAGTAAAAGAAATTTTACTAATTCAAATAACTTTTCTTAAATGTGGACTTTTATGAGTGATAATTAACTTTAAACTTACCTTATATAAATGTTTGTAGTATTATTTAGAAAAAAATCTCTTTAGAAAGCTGTCAGTCTTACCAAGGAAGTTACTGCCTAGACATTTATATTTCCTGTCTATAGCAACAACTTCAGTTATTTGGGGTAACAAAATTTGTTGGTGAAGAATCACAATCATATAACTTTTCTCTGCTTTTGGGCTTTTTATTTAGGTAGTTCACATTCCAAGGCAGGCAAGAAAAGACAGAGAAGACAGAACTCATATCATTTTTTGACTCCTAACATATTCATGCTGTTATTCCAAACTCCACAAAAAATGTCTCAAATTTCTTAAAAAGTAAATTAAAAACTCTTTAGTTTGGCCCTGTTATATAGTTTCATTGTATGCTGCCTAAGGTTTACATTGATACTAAAAATATTTTCAATAATTTAATTTTGGCCTTTACTTTTAGAAATGCTATGTATGCAAAGTTGCATTTTAAATACATCTAATGATACTATTTTTCCTTGTAAATTTCAGCTTAACTCTGTTAATTTCACAGACTTGTACACATTTCATGGCTACCTTTTTCTCTCATTGGAGTTGGAGGTGGCAGCTAGAAAAAATGAAATGATAATTTCATTTTCAAACAGTGGTGACCTCAAGCAGGGGTTGTCTTATCTTTAGGAATTAAGACTGTTGGATATGTGCTTTGGCATACCAAAAATATTTCTGCCATCCTTTGCAAACTTCTTGATGCCAGTCACTTGGGTGCAGAAAACTAGGGCAGATGGGAAAGAACAGGAAGGGACACACAAAAAGAGTTTGAATTGAGGAAAGAGAATCAAAGTGAAAACAAACCTTTTCTACTTCATATTTCTGTACAGACCCAGGTCCGTCCTTAACAAATGTTTAGGCAATTATGCTAAGAAATATAAATTCTTACTTTATCATTTCCGCCTCACATTCTTAAATTATTTAATTCTTCCTTATTTTGACAATAAACTAGTCCTCAGTTTCCTATCACATAACCCTATGCCACTTGATCTCAGATCTGCCTATGAAATGCTGAACAGAAACATAAACCACACTATATTTGGAAATTTTCTCTCAGAGCCATACATGCCTT
Organism: Noctilio leporinus; assembly: GCA_004026585.1. Taxonomy (NCBI): domain Eukaryota; kingdom Metazoa; phylum Chordata; class Mammalia; order Chiroptera; family Noctilionidae; genus Noctilio; species Noctilio leporinus. The sequence goes on along the minus strand of PVIW01004847.1, from coordinate 93,059 downwards.
CAACCCATGACATGCACTAGCCTTGTAGAAAGCAGTGAAATCATGTTTTCATAACTGACAGTAAATTACCTGAGAATTATGCAAAAGATCTGAATTGTGCATTGTTGTTTTTACATACAAATCAAAAATCATTTTCAATTTAAAAAATCGTATCTGTGTTGTCAATACATGTGCCAAGTTTCAGTTGAGAGCAATATGGAATGGTTAGATTATAAAACTATCAATTAGCAGCTTGGTAAATGGAAACACTGGCTGATTTTTAACTCATAAAACCCTCTCAGATCAAGGCAAATGAACTAAAGAAATACAAGAAAGATCACACAGGTAGACTAGGATACCTCTGTCTTGTACATGAGCCCCCTCACAAGGTCAGGAGTGGCCCTGAAGCACTGCAGGATAAAGCAACTTCAAGAAATCTGGGCTCCCAGGGTCTTTGTAATTGATGAGAAGAGAACAAGGAAGAAAATGTCATTGGCCCAGGCTCAGAAGACCTAAGTTCTAGGCATGATCAGCAGCTAGCGCTCTGTGAATCCTTGGGCAATATTAGTTGGATTGCCATACCCTTCCACCACACTATTCACTACTCCACTGGCAACTAGATTTTTCCAGCCTAATGACACCTTTTTAAATGTGTCACACCCTTGTGCTGAGGTTGTAATCAAACTTTATTTGTAAAAATGTTTTTGCCAACCTGCAGATACTCGTATTTAAAAGTCTAGTTCAGGCAACTGTACGTCTAACCTTTCAATTACTTCTGAAATTTTCATAAATAAAGGCTACAAAATTTACATTGCAAAATTTTACTTAGAAAATATTTCCAAACAAATCTAACCTTTTCAAAGCTTTTATTAAAGCTGACTAATAGGCCATCAACCTTTTTAAAAATTGTGAAGGGATTAAAATTGCATTTTGAATATAATCCAAACATGATTATTGAGAAATACCTTCATTCTTCTTAGCCCTCAGCACTAATTTTCCTGTGTAATTTGTTCTTTTAGAACTCTGAGAGATTATATTTAAACAGTTGTACTGACAATTTTTAAAAGTTGCTTAATTAAGTGAGTAGGATTTTTTTTTCACTTGGGAAAAATCTTCAGCCCATACCTAGATCTTGTTTTAAACCTTGGTATTTTAAAGATTCTTTCAAAGTGTTTGAAGTATTCTTAATAGTTACTCAATTGCTATAAAACCCAATTTCTATTCTTCTAATCTCTATAATCAAATCTTTACTTTTATGACTTGCTATTAAGCCTCTATTTAGGATTATAAAACCAGGTATTTGTCTTCTGGGACTTGTCACCATCAAATTGAAGGTGGCAAAAATTCCATAGATATTGTACATAGAGAGGATGTTTCTTAACCACATGGTTAGGAATTAAATGTGTGCCAGGGTTCCTGTAATGTTAATGGTAAAACTTTTATGGAAAGCAAACATATGGCAGAAATATTAATGAACACAGTGGACAAATGCACGCTATTAAGCTTTTAGGCACTCTGAGCAATAAAGTACAGGGTATATACCATCTAAGAATCATGGGAAACCTATTATATTCAATACCAGTAGGATATGTCTTTGAATACTATGACTACCATAGCAGCCACCCACATAAAGATGCTGGAAGAAATAAAATCAGAGTTAGAGGATGAAAATATGAATAGCAGTTGCAGAAACCCAAGATGGCAAAGGAGTAGGGGGAAACTACACTAACCTCTTCCCAGGACCAAATTGGAGTTACAACTAAATTATAAAAAATCATCCTGAATAAGCAACTGAGCATTAGTTGGAGAGAAGCCTTATAAATAAGTATATATGGAAGAAACAGCTTCACCACAACATGATTGGTAAGGAGTGCAGGGAAGGCATAGGAGGTCTGGTTGGGCTCCCATGGGGAGCAGCTGACATCCTAGAGGGATATTTCAGCAGTCAGGTGGGAGGGATGGTTCTTCCTGAGAAGTTTGGGGTCTAAACCCCACACTGGGATACCCAGCCTAGACCACCAAAACTGGGAAAGACAACCAAATAATAGTGGGGTTTCTGTCCTCCAGAGAGAGAGACAGCTAGAGGTGCACAGGAACTCTTAACTGGCCAACATGCAAAATTTCATTTGCAGCCACTTATCCTGCCAGCAGAGGGAGGGCAGAGTGAAGGAGTGAGGAGAGCCTAGGATTGGTGCCCCTGGGGAGAAAGCTGAAGCCACCAGGATCCCTGTGGTGAGTCATTTCCCATACTGCAGAAGACATCTTTCTCAGGCAGACCACACTCTTCCAAGTGTCACTAGCCTGAGGGGAAGCAATAGCCCCACATGCAGGAATCCCTCTCGCCCCACCTAGTGTAGCTTAAATCTGGCAATTTCAGTATTTCTATGCAAACTGAGAATTTAGCTGATCCTCCCAAGGGCCTGGTGCTGATAAAAGCCAGCCTTAGTGCACAGCCTGATTCTTTCTGCTGAGTAGAGGGAGCCATAAACTGTGGATCACTGATAGCTCCAAATAGGTTGCCCAGGACCAGTCATAGACAGCATCTAACATAATGCCATGCCAATGTCTTTGCAGATCTATGTAATACATAGAAACAAACACAAAGAAGCAACCAAAATGGGAAGACAAAGAAACAGGCTCCAAATGAAAGAGAATTCTCCAGAAGAAGAACTAAATGAAAGGGAGGCAAGCAATTTATCAGATAGAGTTTAGAATAATATATAACACCATTAAAAAAAAAAAAGATATAAAAACCATTTTAAAAGGACTGTTCAGAGGTAAAGAATGGAATATCTGAAATAAACAATACACTGGAAGGAAAAAAGAGTAGGTTAGAGGAAGCAAAGGATTGAATCAGTAATTTGGAAGACAAGGTAGGAAAAAACTCAACCAGAGCAGCAAAAAGAAAACAAAAAAGAGCATAAAGCTCTTTGGGACAACATGATGCTTAATAACATCCACCTCATGGGAATACCAGAAGGAGAAGAGAGTGAGCAAGGAATTGAGGACCTATGTGAAAAAATAATGATCAAAAACTTCCCTAAGCTGCCCTGGCTGGTGTGGCACAATGGATTGGCACTGGTCTGTGAATCCAAAAGTCACTGGTTCGATTTCCCAGTCAGGGCACATAACCAGGTTGCAGGCCAGGTCTCTAGCCAGCTCCTTGGCTGGAAACAGGTGAAAATCAACCATACCTTGATGTTTCTCTCCCTTTCTTCCTCCCTCCCTGCCCTTCCCTCTGAAAATAATGAATAAAATCTTTAAATAAATAAACAACTTCTCTAATCTGGTGAAGGAAAAAGACACAAAAGTCCAGGAAGCTCAGGAAGTCCCCAAGTGGTTGGACCAAAAAATGCCTACATCAAGACACATCATAATTAAAATGGCAAAGCTTAAAGACAAGGGGAGAATTCTAAAACATAGGAGCACCTAAGTATGTAAAGAAAATCTTTATGGACATAAAGGAAGATTTTAACAGAAATATAGTCATAGTAAGAGATTTATTGATGTCAATGGATAGTTCTTCCAAGACAGAAAATCAAGGAGGCAACAGCCTTAAATTACACACTAGATCAAATGAATTTAATTGATATCTAGAGAACATTTTATCCTAAAGCAACAGAATATATTATTACATAATTTTCAAGTGCATATGGAATGTTTTCTAGGAGAGACCACATACTAGGTTACAAAACAAGTCTCAAAAATTTATGAAGATTGAATAACATCAAGCATCTTCTCTGACAACTAGATATAAATGGTATGAACCTAGAAATCAATCACAAGAAGAAACTGAAAAAGATATAAATGTATGGAAGCGAAATAATATGTTATTAAGCAATGAATGGGTCAACAATTAGATCAAGGAAGAAATCAAAATATACCTTGAAACAAATATAAATGAGAACACAATAACTCGAAATCAGTGGAACAGAAGGAAAGCAAGGAAACTTTATATCATTACAGGCCCATCTCAAGAAACAAGAACAAAACACAAATAAACAATATAACTTTACACTTAAAGTAACATGAAAAAGAACAACAAATAAAGCTCAAAGTGAGTGGAAGGAAGGAAACAATAAAGATCAGAGCAGAAATAAACAAAATAGAGTCTAAAAAAAGATACAAAAGATGAATGAATCCAAGAGCTGGTTCTTGAAAAGATAAACAAGATTGACAAACCTCTAACCAGACTCATCAAGAGAAAAAGAGAGAGGAACTAAACAAATAGAATCAGAAATGAAAAAAGAAATAACTCTAATACCAAGAAATATAAAAATTGTAAGAAAACATTATGAACAACTATATGCCAATAAGCTGGACAGCCTGTATGAAATGGATAAATTCCTAGAAACACACAATCTTCCAAAACTAAATCATAAAGAATCAGAGAATCTGAATAGACAGATTACACCTAATGAAATTGAATCAGTAATCAAAAAACTCCCAACAAACAAAAGTCCTAGACCAGATGGCTTCACAGATTAATTTTACCCCACATGCCAAGAAGAACTAAACCTCTTCTTCTCAAACTATTTCAAGGAATTCAAGAGAAGGGAAGACTCCCAAGCTCATTTTAGGAGGACAGCATTATCCTAATTCCAAAACAGATAAAGACACTACAGAGAAAAGAAAAGTATAGAATAATATTCAATTGGCAAAAACTACAAGCATTCCCTTTAAGATTGGGAATAAGACAAGTGTGCCTGCTTTCACCTCTCTTATTCAACATACTACTGAAGGTCCTATCTGTAGCAATCAGATAAGAAGAAGAAATAAAAGGCATCCAAATTTGAAATGAAGACATAAAACTGTCTTTCTTTGCAGGTGACATAATACTATATATAAAAAACCCTAAAGATTCCACCAAGAAAGTACTAGAAATGATAAATGAATTTATTAATGTAAGAGAATACAAAATTAATATCCAGTAATCAGTTGCATTTTTATATGCCAATAATGAACTATCAGAAAGGGAAATTAAGAAAATAATCCCATTCACAATTGCTTCAAAAATAATAAAATACTTAGGAATAAATCTAGCCAAGGATGTAAAAAATTTGAACTCAGAAAATTATAAGACACTGAAGAAAGAAATTAAAGAGGATACAAATAAGTGGAAGCACATACTGTGTTCAAGATTAGGAAGAATTGACATCATTAAAATGTTCATGCTACTCAAAGCAATCTATAGATTCAACACACTTCCTATCAAGATTCCAATGACATATTTCACAGAACTAGAACAAATACTTCCAAAATTTTTATGGAACAACAAAAGACTTTACATAGCAACATTGATCCCGAGAAAGAAGAACAAAGTTGGAGGAATCACGCTACCTAATATCAAACTATACCATAAGGCCATAGTAATCAAAACAGCAGGATACTGGCCAAAAAAAAAAAAAAAAAAAAGATGCGTAGATCACTGGAACAGAATAGAAAGCCCAGAAATAAGCCCACACCTTTATAGTCAATTAATATCAGGTAGAGGATGCATGCACATACAATGGGCTAAAGATAGCTTATCCAATAAATGTTGTTGGGGAAAGTGGACAGATACATGCAGAAAAATTAAATACACTACAAAGAAAAATAAATTCAAAATGGATCAAAGACTTAAATGTTAGGCCTAATACCATAAAAAACATAGGTAGTAAAATCTTGGACATTGCTCATAGCAATATTTTTTCTGATATATCTCCTCAGGCAAAGGAAATAAAAGAAAACATAAATAAATGGGATTAAATGACACTAAAATTTTTTGCACAATAAGGAAACTATCAACAAAACAAAAAGCCCATGGAATGGGAAAACATCTTCCCCAACACATCTGATAAGGAGTTAATATCCAAAATTTATAAAGAACTTACAAAACTCAACACCAAATAAATAAATAAATAAATAAGAGCAAATAATCCAATTAAAAATATGGGCAAAGGGCCTGAATAGACACTTCTCTGAAGAGGACATACACATGACCAATACACATATGAAAAGATGCTCAATGTCACTAATCATTAGAGGAATACAAATTTCTCTGATACCACCTCACACCTATCAGAATGGCTATCATCAATAAATTAACAAACAAGTGCTAATGAGGATGTGAGGAAAGGGGAACCCTCATGCATTGATGGTGGGAATGCTGACTGGTGAAGGCACCGTGGAAAGCAGCATGGATATACCTCAAAAAATTAAAAATGGATCTTCCTTTTAACCTAGCTATCCCACTTCTGGGAATATATCTGAAGGAACCCAAAACACTAATTCAAAAAAATATAACCTCCCCTATTGTTCATTGTAGCATTATTTACAGTTGCCAAGATATGGAAGCAACCTAAGTATCTATCAGCAGATGAGTGGACAAAACAACTATGGGACATTTACATGATGGAATACTACTCGGCCATCAAAAGAAACTTTAACCCTTTGCGATAGTATGGATAGACCTGGAGAATATTATGCTAAGTGAAATAAGCCAGTCAGAAAGAGACAAATACCTGGCTGGTAGCACAATGGATAAGGCGCCGGCCTGCGAACCCAAAGGTTGCAGGTTCAATTCCCCAGCCAGGGCACATAATAAGGTTGCAAACCAGGTCTCCAGTCAGGTCTGTGGCTGGAGGCAGGTGAAAAGCAACCATACACTGATGTCTCTCTCCCTCTCTGCCTCTCTCTCCTCCCCTCTTTCTAAAACTAATTAAAAACCATCTCAAAAATTTAGCCAAAAAATAAAACTGCTAACTGAGCTATATCAATAATATGGAGGGGGTCCAATTTATGATCATTTATATATATATAAATAACTGGATGTCCTCTAGGTGCCAGTTCCAGGCACTGGAAATATTAATGTGAATAAGATAAACAAGGAACTGACTTTCCTAAAACTTGCATTCTAGTAGGCTAAGAGATAGTAACATAAGTACACAAATTACTTTTTTTAAAGAAATTTTGACTTTCAGCAAGTGCTATGAAAAAGTAAAACATTGATGGCAAGAAAGTGATAAGTGTTAGAGACAGGGACTGTGTTCAGGGCTCCCCAATCTTGGCACTGTTGACCTTTTGGGCCCAGTAAATCTCTGCTGTGTGAGGGGCTGTGTGCACTGTAAGACACTCAGCAGCAGCCTAGCTTCTACGCATTAGATGACAGTAACATAACTCTCATCCCAAGTTGTGATAAACAAAATTGTCTCCAGACATTGTTCAATGTCTCTTTGGGGACAAAATCACCCAGTTGAGAACCACAGGCTTAGTGAGGTGTAGCCAGAGAGGCAGGAGGGTAGCAGAGAAGTCGCCAAGGGTCAGATCATAAGTTCCTATAGGCAATGGAGTCCTTTTAAGTGCTTTAGTTTATGGGGAAAATTTATCAGCAAGGAGAATTTTTTTTAACTCTAAACTAGATTAATTGAAGAAAGTATTCTTTCATTCTCTTTGAAATTCTTAAGAGTTTAGCTTTTATCACAACTAACACCTATCTGATATGAAACTATTGACTTCTTTATACTCGACATAGTCAGTTATTCACTATCAAATACTTACTGAATGCATAGATGTCCCAGACACTGTTTTAGGCATATGGAATACATTACTGAACAAAAGAAAGACCCTTTTCTCTTGGAACTTGTATTCTTATTAGATGAGACAGATAAACAATAAATAAAATGTAAATGAGTTAAGCAGTGTGGGATAAGACTATGAACCAATAAAATAAATAAATAAATAAATGCAAAGAGATTAAAAATTATGGTGGGGACATATGTAAGCTTGGAAGAAAAATAAAAATATAATAATTTCATTGTGTTCTTTTCAGATAGAGTTAATACATTTCCAGAGATTTTAATTTATTTCTTTATTGTCACTGAACATTCTGCAAAACCAAATACTTCTATCATCCTCATGAATGGATATTGTAAACTGATTAGAAAGATGCCTAAAAATATTAACCAGGCTCAACTCTGGACCTGTGGGGATGCTCAGGACACCCCAGAAGGAAAATCCAGTTGTTTAACAATTAACAATGGCTAGGTGAAGCTGTTTGGAGGCCCAAATATATGAATATATCACCGCTAATATTAATTCAAATCAAGATTAATCAAAAGTATCCAAAAATCTGCTGAGCAATCACTCATACAAGTAGTCTCCAATGTGTGTAACACCACCCCAGGCCAAGTCTAATTTTTTTTTTTTTTTTTTTGCCTCATTACTAAAAAATTAATTTAAACTAAGTTAAAAGTAAAGAAAAAACAATGGCTATTTTGAGTGTAGTTCATCGTAAATACATATTATCTACAACTGACTATTGTCAAATGACATTTCAAATAGTAAGATAAGAGCAAGTTAAAATTGCTTTTGTCAAGACAAGACTGAGATAAATGTACTAGTTTCCTAGCACCATTGTAAGAAATGACCACAGTCTTGATGGTTTAAAACAGCAGAAATCTGATCTCTTACACTTCTGAAAACAGAATCCTGAAATCACTTTTCTTTGGGCCAAAATTAAGGTGTCAGCAGGGCTGCACTCCCTGCAGAGGCTCCAGGGCAGAATCTGTTTCTTGCCTATTCCTGCCCCAAGAGGCCCCCAGTGTTCCTGCAGAGGACTGCGCCATTCCTCTCGCTTCCTCAGTCTTCCTATCACTTTCTTTTTTTGTTGTCTTACCTTCTCTGTCTTTCTCATAAGAACAGTTGTTATGGCATTTAGACCCTACTCCAAAAATCTAGTGTAAACTCCTCATCTCAGGGTTCTTAACTAATCACATCTGAAAAGACCCTTTTTCCAAAGTGGTAACATATATAGGTTCTGGGGATGAGGACATGTATGTCCTTTGGGGGCTCATTTTTTCAGTTTACCACAATGAACTCTTACACAGAGGGAATTTGGGACCACAAGCCAGCATTTGAGAGAAATCCCCATTCTCATATATAAGCATTAAGTTCATCAACAAGTATCACTTACATAGCAAGTGTTGCTCTGAATTTCAAGTATTTTTTGTCCCCCTAAATGAAATGAAAGTGTTCAAAGGTGTAAATGACAACATGTAGATTTCATTCTCATTGACTTGAAAAAAAAAGTTAGCTCTGGCTGGTGGCACAGTGGATAAGGTGCCAGCCTGCAAACCCAAAAGTCACTGGTTTGATTCCCAGCTAGGGCAACATAACCAGATTGCAAGCCAGGTCTCCAGCCAGGTCTGTAGCTGGAGGCAGGTGAAAGGCAACCATACATCGATGTCTCTCTCCCTCTCTTCCTGTCTCCCTTCCCCTCTCTCTGAAAAATAATAAATAAAATATTTTAAAAATAAAAAAAGAATGAGGCATCAGTTCCAACCTGTCAATACAAACCAATATTAAAAGACCAGTTTTAGGGTTCTATATTTATATTAGTGCTTTATGTTTGCTAAGAAAAATTATTCCAAGTCCACACTAAAAATTATGTGATATAAGTTCTATTCCTCTTTGAATTAAAAAAGCCACAACAAGAGGGAGAGATGTTTCTCTCCCTCTTCCTCCCTCCCTGCCCTTCTCTCTAAAAAATAATAAATTTTTAAAAAATCTTAAAAGAATAAAAGCAGATAAAAAGAAAATTGAAATGTTTACAATTTTTTAAAGGCCACATGTGTGCTTAAAGAACAATTTAGATTTTACTTCTTGAAAACATTTTTTAATATAGAACCAAAGCATTATGATTAGCCAAATATTTTCTCATAGAATAGTAAAACTGTCCTGTCTTTGGAGCCAAGTAACTAATATAATGGCCATCATGTTTATGAACCAGTTTGGAAGTGTGGAGAAACTTTTTGAACATGCAACCTTTTAATTACCCAGTTAGTACAAGAAAATTGATCTTGCCCCTTTGAGGAAGAGATAATAGATATCTTGCAAATCTACCCACTATTACACATAAAATTCAGGGTTCATCTATGAAAGAGAAACTCCCCTTACATGGAAATTTTACTTCAGCCTTCAGTCTGTAAATCTCAAAGCAAATTTTATGTACTGAGCTGCATATTTTAATATATGCCTACATACATGATAAGATGATGAGACAGGAAATATGACTTGTATTACCACATGACCTGTATGAGTTCACAGATGTGTGTTTTGAGAGAGGGACTGAGCAAAGGAGGGTAAATTTAGAAAACTACATTAAGGAAAGGTGAGGACTTAGGAGAGCAGAGATGGAATGATATGTGGATTCATATTGATGAGAAAAGCAGTAGGTTCAAAAGATGAGGAGGAAGAGGAGTAGTACAGCAATGATAAGGGCCTCAGTGTATAACACAATGAGAGACAAACACAGGAATAAGAGAGATCATGATAATTTTACTCACTAAGAGCCTGAGGAAAAAACCTCTTCATTCTTTATCAAAGCCTGGGGTCCAGAAAAAAATAATCTTGCTTTCTTCATTTACCAAGGTGCTAAGAGAGATGGCTCGTAATGTAATTTGAGACATATTAGGAAAAGGATCAAAAACTCTAAGGGTCAGAGATTAAAGAAAAATATAGAGAAAAAAGCTATTTAAAATCTGATCAATCAATTAAATCTCATTAAACTGATTTGATGTTATTGTTGACTTGTGGCATAACTACATCAATATACAGCCCAGTCTCCTTATTCACCATAGTTATGTTCTAGAAATTTACTGCAAACAATGAATTAGCAAATACTGAATCACTGCTTATGAAGGAAATAGAAGATTAGGTGAGTCTTTGACACAACATTTTCATCAATTAATCAATACATATGTGCTTCTGTTTAAAGACACCTTATTTAATATGCATTTTTGATTTATTAATATTGCACCCATGACAAGCAGCATTATAACTCATACCTGAGTGAAGCTTACCTAATGCATGTTTTCTCTATAGCATGTCACAGCCTTGTACACTTAAAAACAACAATAGCACCTCAGCACTATGTAAAGGGTGCACTTTAAATAGTAAAATCATCCCCAAAAGTACAAAACTGTTTACAGTGTGGCTCTAAATAATGAGAGCTGAAAGAAGGCAGAGTGTCATTTGCTCAACCTAAACTAGGAGTATGCATGTAGGGCCAATCAGATATTTTGTCACTCTCTGCATAGCCATAAATGACTATGCAAGTGCCACAAGTATTGTTTTGGGAATTACAAGTAAATATTAGTGATTAGGCAAATTCACATGTGTGAAATCCTTGAATAAGAAGAATCAACCCAGGTTCTGCCTCTTATGTTCCTCAGCCTTTTCTGTACAGAGAGAAATAGAAGGAGGAAGGCCACAGACCCAGGAACAAAGTCTTTGGAGAAGCAACTCCAGTACTTTGGATGAAGGTGGCAGAGAGGTCATTCATAATGCTCCCAGGGAGCCCTGGCTGGTGTGGCTCACTGGATTGAGCACCGGCCTGAGAATAGAAGGGCCACCGGTTCAATTCCCAGTCAAGGAACAGGCCTGGACTGTGAGCCAGTCCCCAGTTGGGGGCATGCAAAAGACAATCACACATTGATGTTTTTCTCTAGTTCTTTCTCCCTCCATTCCCCTCTCCCTAGAAATAAAAAAGAAAGAAAGAATAAAAAATTAAAAATTCCATGAAATCTTCTATTTGAGAAAATCACTGATGTAGCAATCAAACCTGACTAGGTTTTCCAAATGATATGAAAGCTAGTGAAAAAGCCAGATATAACTTAGGAATAACTTTAATGCCAAATGAAATATGGCATGCAGAATCCAAGGCCAACAGAGAGCTCTAAGAAAAGGTCATTTTCTTTGATTCTGTTGAAAGAAGTCAGAAAAAGGAAGGAGGCAGCATGTGATGTGGAACTTGATAAATTGGATGAAGGTTGCTTCATACCAAGGAAAGAATAGGAAGCAAAGCAGGAGAACAGGAAAGCACCACACAAGAGGCATTCTATTTTTGCTAGGAAATGAAAGGGTGAAGGTAAATTGGGGCAATTTTTATGGTCTGGCCTGTGATCTCTGGCTGAGTGGTTGGCACCTAATTTAACAAGAAATTGGCAATCCTCAGATGATATGAAAATGAGTATGTGAGACAACTGGAGTGAAAGAAGCCATTATAATAATCTAGGCAAGAAGCAGTGAATTTATAAACCAGGATACTGGAAATGAAAGAAAGAAAAAAAAACAGTGCAATTTTGGTTTGGATATATAGATGTTAAAACAAATTTAATTGACAGATGGGGTGGGTGTGAGATAGGCAAGAATAAAAGAAGGCTCTCAGGAACATGGTGGGGTTTCATTTTGGGTGACTGAGAAGGTGGGTTGCATATTCCTAATGTAGGCTGAACAAAGCAATGCACTGCCTTCTTTCAGCTCTCAATTATATATTTTATATAAATAAACATAAATTATATATATATAGAGAGAGAGAGAGAGAGAGAGAGAGAGAGAGAGACAGAGATGATGGGTTAGGTTTTAGACAAGATCATTTTTGAATGACCCCACTCCATCCAAATACAGACTGAAGAAAGAAGAAAAGGATCTATCACTGGAGATGAAAAAGAAATTAGAAATATAAATTTAGGATGAGCTGAATGAAGGGAAAAGAAGGCATAGAGAAAGAAGAGAAAAAGGAGGGATGTGGACTTGGGTTTATCTATGTTTAAGGAAAAGGAAAATTAATTAACAATGAGGACAGGCAAGGATTGTCCAGCAATAAAGAGTTGCCATCAGGCAGGAGCTATTATTACACTGTATACTCAAATATAAGCACTTTGGCTATTGCTCTATACAAACAAAACTAAAAGCTCATTTCCTTTGCTGCTATAGAATAGAATATTAAGACATTATTATGATCCATCAATTCAGTTTTGTGACTTACCAAATACATGGCTGGAATATATTCTACTAGAAAAATTTTAATTGTTCTGCCATGTATCACCTTTACATATAAATTTAGTATAATATTTTCTATTAAATATCACTTAAGGCCACTCAATTATGAGAATAGAAGGAGAGGATCCTTTAGTAATAGTGTTGGTGAATATTAGAATGAAAATCCCTGAGCTCCTTGTCTTAGGAAATAAATCTTTTTGTGTGCATGAAATAGAGTTCAACATTAAGCATTTTCTACAAAATGGGGGGAAAATCCAAGAATGATCTTCATACAAAGTTATTTTAGGCACCTAATACCTGTTAAATTATAGTGGTGCTTTGTCCTAAAGTTGAGAGTCTTTTAACATTTTTATCATAAACCCCATTTTTTCAGGGGCAATAACTCAACTATAGAAATTTGCTTTAGGACAAAACTTGGAATACCCAATTTCAGTGTGATCTAGTTATAACCAATTGAATTAAAGATAGGAAAATCTTTACGTTTTATCTTTCTAGTTTGGATCTGTAGCTTTAAGTTTAAAGAACCAATTTCTGGCATTTACACCAATTTTTCATTTTTTAGAAAACTTTATCTTTGGAATTTTTGAAATGTAGCAAAAAGGATAAAAAGACATTTAATCAGTAATTAATGTCTCAGGAGGAGGATAAAGTGGTGCTGAATCTCTCACAGCCAACTCACCCTCCAAAATCCAGGTAAGGCCAGTAGATACTGAAATGCATTACAACGTAATGACATTTATTTTCAGTGAAGAGCTTTTATTGAATGAGAATAGAATACCTAATTGAGTCAAATAGCAAAGAAAGACATGAAAAAATTTAAACATAACTAGTTTACAATGAGGTGATATTCTAATATTCTATGTAAAAACAGCTATTTTGAAACAATGGCAGTATCTTATATCTCAAATATTTATTTATTTACTTACATTTATATAAACTAACTTTCCCAAATAAGAAGATGTATCAGGCTAGTGCATATAAAGATATTTAAATGTAAATGATGAAAATTATTGTTGTGATATCATGTCCCGGAGAAGACGTGCAGAACAGGGTGTTTTAACAATCTAAGAGTTAATATACTTTCTTAGTACCTAAATTGCTCTTTGTCAAGATGAAGGACAAGAATTGTAGCCATTGTTTTGGTTATTTCTGTTAACACAGTCATATCCCTTCAGGGTAACCTTTCCTCATGTACATGTTGCTCATTGTCTCCTCTTGTTTGCACACTCCAGCTTCACTAATCACACAGCACCACCCAAGTGTACATAAAGAGGACTTCTCTAGTCTGGCAAAGAGCAGGGACCCAGAACTGTTTCCTGTTACCTTTGTGCTTCCTTCCTCCCTCCCATCATCAAAAACATCTATGTCCTATAACAGGTCTTCAAACTCGACGCATAATGCGCACTTTTGACTATCTTCCGTAACATACCTGGGCCAGATCCAATAGGTGTGAGGTCAAGATATAAGAAAGAAAATCAGGCTTGAGAAATAAGGTGTTCAAAATGAAAGATAAAGAGTTTTGTTGAACAGTAACAAGATGAAAACTGTTCCAGGTTTTAATCTTCATGGTATTAATAGCCAGCTATTTTTAACCTGTCTGAGCCTGAGTTTTCTTATGTGCAAAATGAAAACAATGGATCAGAAGATTTTTAAGATCTTTCTAGTTCTAAAATTCTGGAATTCTTGTGGAAAAGTCCATTTAAGTACATTTTTCTATTATTCAGCCCAATTAAATTCACACAGATAACAGCTTTTTGTCCTCCAACTGCTCCCCACCCACCCCTACAACCAAAGCATTTTACTGCTTTGTATGATTTGATAAAAATGAGATTGTTACTGCATTTTATGTTTATGTTGCTAATTCATGTACAAGCAGTCATTAAAGGCCTCCCTTCCCAACAATAGGCTGTTGATCGTTTGACCATTGCCTGGATGCACAAACTAAAAAGGAGAAAATAAACACAGAGGTGTTTGCAGAAATCCATCATCCTTCTAAATTTGAAACTAACTCATTGGAAAATACAGTGGCTTTTGTGGGTTAGTTATGCATGTGAAATGCAAGCTTGTTAAGTAAGAACTTAAACCAATATTCATAATTTGATGTCAGCCAGATTCCTTTTCCTTCCCCTTTCCCAGCAAAGTATGATTAAAAGGGAGTTATAAAGATGAGAGAAGGAAGAAAAAGTATATAGAGATGTTTGAATTGATTGTCGGCTCATTCTAAAAACATACCAGAAAATTTAAAGTGGCAGAACCTAAGGATCCTAAGAGAATTTGCCACTCAGTTTGCTTATCCTGGTAGCTATCCAATTAGAATATGGAAAAAATTAAAAGATAATTGAAACACATCCAGACCTTTTCCACCTTCAGAAACAGGTCAGACAACACCACGGTCAGAATTTCTATCTTTTCTCTATAAATTAGAGTTGCTATCAGTCTATCTGGGAGCCATAGCCCTGCTCCCACCCTCTTGAATTACCGAGGGGGAGTAGGGATGGCCCTTTACACCAGGACCTAAGGATAGGACTAAACACGTAGAAATAATTCAGCTAGGAGGACTAAAGTAAAGTTAATGCAGCCATGTGTAAAGATCAGGCACTTTCAGAAAGTAGGGACATCAGATCCCCAAAGTGATCTCTGACTCTCCCCTCAATTGAAGCTCATTTTTGGAAACTGAGATGTGAACAAGACCCAGGTAACCATGTGCCTCTGAAGAGTACATGGACATTTCTTCTTTAAGACAGCAGCTTTGAGGTCAGGAAGTGTCATCTCAATTTTGCATCAGAGTACAGTACTGAACACACTCTAAGTTTTGAAAAGAGAGGAAATTTAATGCAAGGAATTGGTTATACAGGGTATGGATGGTGTTGCTAAGAAACCAAAGTGGACAAAGTGAAGCAACTCAGAAGTTGGCAAAAGCAAGAGCCAGTCCTTAGACTGCAGAAACAAAAGATGAAGGCAAGTAACACCCAAACCCAGAAAGTAGTGCCACCCAACAGAGACTGGAATCACAGCAGCCTGTCTCCAGAGAATGGAGTTCCCAAGGTTGCGCAGCCACCCAATGCAGATAGAATAGAAAAACACCCGGTGGCTCCCTTCTTCCTGCCCTTCAACATCCCGCCACTGCCTCCTATTGCCCAAACCCAGAAAGAGTATGGTCCTGTGGGAGCCCAAGAAATGCAGCCTGCTGGCCTCCACTTTCCTAAGGCATAAAGCAGAGCGAAGGAAGGGCAAGTAACAGATCCAGGAGCACAGGATGAAGAACGAGAATGAGTATTTTCATGTGCTCATAAACATGCATACAGAGAGAGTACCTGCTGTGGGCCAGGACACGCTTGCTGGGGCAGAAATATCACTAATGCACTAGGCGGAGGGAAGTTAGGTGTCGTGGAAAGGACAGACAAGTAAGCACAGACTTACTGCCCTACGGGGAGAAGTGGTAAGATACTTCAGAACTCAGAAGGGAACTGCAGTCTGAGGAAGGGTGTTTCACAGAGTATGTGATTTTTGAATGTCCTCAGAAAAAGAAATGTTAAAATGGTGTCTCTCAAGTGGGAACCACAGACTCTACATTCTTATTGCAGAACCTCTTCTTTTAAAACCCCATAAAAAGGTTCTAAAGGAATTATTGTTGCTCTTTTTAGTTCTTGCTCTCCATGATCAAATGACTTCTCTCACTGTTGAGGGATTTGGACTCTCTGGAAAAGGATGGCGAAAGGAACCCAACCAAAATGAACACTGTGGTAAGTAGGCCATTAGGCTGGAAAGACCCACAGCCCAAGTGCTTTTGTAGACTGTACCAGTCAAGTAGCGAGTGAAGGGAATGAGAACAAAGTCGGCCTTTGCAAATGTAAAAAGATTTTCCAGTAAAGTGACAATAATTTAATTACAAAAATGCTTCTGATACTGCTACCCATGAAATCTTTTTTGGCAAAAAGACTGACAGATTAAGTACAGCAGGCTAAGTGACTAGTGATAGGTTTGAATTAGAGCCAGATTAAAGGTACTACACTGACTTTCCATGCAGGGTGCTTGAGGCAGCAGGCTTTTGATCAAGCCTGAACCCTTCCATGAGCAAATCATCTGGGGCCACCATGTTCTGTCAAAGCACATTAACACGTTTTAAGTCACGGGCTGAACATCAACATTTTTCTCTCCTGATTTATTTATCATTAGTACAAAATATGAACATGAGTTAGATTGATTTCTACGGCAAAAAGCAAATGCTGCTGCCATCACGTTAGACATCACTACAGAATGCTCCTGTTTAAAGAGCAAATGGTGCTCACCATGGAGAGCCACAGTAGCACTTCCACCCTTCTTTGCCCCCAGGGCTTCTGTTTTGTACCCAAAGTCTTAACAGCCCATGAAGGCTGATAAACACCTTTCCTTTAATAGCAGACTAAGAACAAAATCATCATTAAGTGATTTTTAAGCCTGAGTGTGACCCCATTCATATTCAATTGATCTTTAAAAATGAGGCTTTGTATTTTACTGGGAACCATCCAGATTTTTATTTAAAACAGAAATGCTTTAAAAAAAAACTAAAAAAAAAAAAAAAAAATACTACACAGTTTCTGTTCTGGACCATTAATTTTTCAGTCAGATCTAACTATCATTTAATTGGTTCCTCATGCTAAAACTTGGATTCTACTTTAAACGCTTGAAACTAGAGCATATAGAATAATTTGTTATGCTGAGCTATTCATCCCAAATGTCCAGGGAAAATAAACCAATCTCAAAATAAAACTGGGCTACTTTCTGTGATGACACAAAATTAATAACACAAACCTTAAATCTATGTTTGTTCCCCCCAAAAAATCATTAGGGTTTCCATGATGAAGTAATATTTAATTCATAAGTTTAACGTAAAATGATGTCTGTCGACCAAAAAAAACAAAAATTCTGTGAAAGTAAACTTTAGAAGTTTTGCCTAATTTAACAACAATCAAAATCATAATTCAGGTGGGATTGACTTTGGGGGGAATGGGTGGGTGGGTGGGGGGACAGAGGGGAGCAAAAAGGGGATGGATGTAATACAACAACAATAAAATTTTTTAAAAAATCATAATTCAGATAAATCTGTTTTTCTTGGGTATGTAAATAAATTTTGAGTGATCCTTATTTTTTCTATATATAGAAGCAAAATTAGTTATGGTAATATTTTAATCCTTTGGTTAATTTCTAGAAAGAAATTTTAACTTTCCAAAGACTTTAAGGCTGTCTACATTGTTATTCTACAACTTCAACTCTAAAAAAGGAAATACTTTATGGGACTTTTTTTTTTTTTTTTTGGTAAAAGTAGGGGGGAAAATTATTGGATAACTTGGGAATTTAACCAGAAAAGTGACTTGGAAGATCTGCATTGTAAATAGGTTTCTCTTCACAACAAACAGTCAATTTGTAATCTGGCTGAACTAACCAGCGCAGAAAAACAACCTCTGAACAGAAGGAATGCCACACATGCAGATAAGCAGTAGTGAAAATCCTTGTGAAATAACTGCTAGTTCAGCATGCACCCATGCAATTTGGTAACCAGTCCTCTGGAGAGGTGCCAAATTAGTTAGATAATTGTTCTAGTCTGAATGTAGCCCTAGAGGTGCTAAAATCCAAAATTCTTTGGAGCTTTATAAGAACAGCTTGTAGGTCCTCAGCTTTTGACCTTGAGCAATGTTTCTGTAGCTTCAGTAATCACAAAGTACTTTGTAAATAAAGAGCTCTCCTTACCACTGAAATGAAGTTTAAAGACAATATAGCTAAGCTATTCTCCAGTGATTGAAACTGCAAGAAAAATAGAAGCATATAATATACAATTTATTTAGAGAAGGTTGAGCATATACTTTCCTAGTCTTCCAAAACTGCTTTAGAAATATACTAATAAAATTTGTCCTTATTGTTATTTTTAACTCTCACCCTCAATCAATACTCTCATCCAGATACAAAGTACTAGCTAAGTATGTAATTTTAAATTTTTTCTATTAATCAGCTCCTGATTAGTTGTTTTTGGTTTGGTTTGGTTTGGTTTTTCTATTCTAGTTTTGAGGAGCAGTATCAGAAGTGATCTTGTAATCGAGTGATTGTTGCTTTATTGGAAAAATATCCTTACACTTACAATGGCTGGCCTTGCTCTCATTTTCCTCACCTCCCACTTGACTTTAAGTCTATGAAGGCACTTTGACTTGACTGTGTGTCTTTCCAACCTAATGGCCTCCCCAGCAACATATCAGAATATCTGTGTTGATTTAACTATTTCTCCTGGTTATTCTTTCTAGCAACAACTTCCACTGGCAAGATGATTTATTAGCTTCAGGATATAGTCTGACTTAGTACTAAGAATTCATCATCTTCTCCCTCCCCCAACCCTGAAGCCTCTTCCATCCTTGATACTACCTAGATCAATGAACAGGGCCACATCACAAGACAGAAATCTGGCCAGATTGAGAGACTCCCATTGCTCCCTTAACCCCCAGATCTAATCATCTCCTAAGACCTGTCCAGGGAACCCCCAAATGTGCCTCCATTTCATCTCATTTTTATCCTTTGCACATTGCTTTTGTTGAGGCTCCTAGAATTTTTTGCCTGAGCTATTGCAATACTCTTTTATATTGTCTCTGTACATTCCTGCTCTTCCCTTCTCCCTTCTACTTTTACACCAACCACGCAGGTCCCTCCACTTTGTAAAATTATCAGTGGGTCCAATGCCCACAGTCTATAGCCTGAACTCCTCAGCAGGCCTTACAAGACCTTCTGGGCCCCATCTCTGACCAATCGTCTTATTTATTCTAGTTTATATGTCCCCAGCCTTCTCATTTTCTTTTTACCTTTGAGTCTGCATAGACTATCTTTCCCATCGCTGTAATGTCTGTGTAGAGAATTCCTCACAGATTTGGATTCTTCTGCCTCATATAAGGAACCCCCAATCTCCCACCCTGGCAATAGGTCCTTTCCTGTCCTTCCTTCCTGGACACTATTCCTCCCACTTTCAGGACACATACCCCTCTGCCAGGGACTTAGCAGTTTACAGATAGATAGTTGTGAGGACCTGGAATGTTTTTTATCAGTTTTTGTATTCCAAACACCTAATTCAAGTCCTAAAAATCTGAAGGGGGTAGAGAAGGAAAAAGACAGAAAAAGGAAGAAAGAAGGAGAGAAGGTACAAAGGAAAGAATGAAGAAAAGGAAGGAGCCAGAGAAAGAAAGAAAAGCTTAGATATCCCTGTTAGAATAAGTGCTTTTAGCCAGCTGAGAACCAACAACTGAAAAGCTGCACACTGAAACGTACAAAGAAAGGAATACATCCTCAGCCTCTACTTGGAAGTGGTGTGTGAGGCATGAAAAAAAGATCTGAAAAGACAGCATAGTCCTGTCTGAGTCATACATTGAGATTGGTTTCTGAAACCAATAGTATCCGAAAGTAAAGAAAATAATGAATGCCAGAATGGTGTTTTTTCTCCAAAATACACCCTAGAGGTTAAAAGGGAGGGGAGAGGATAAAGATTGACTAGACGTGAGGGGAGCCAAAAAATCACCTTCTCCCCCCTTCAAACGGCATCAGAGAAAGGAAAGGGGGTTTGGACATTAATGGAAAAAAATCAACCACTCTGATTACATGTTACATATTTTTTTACTCACTCAGAAGGCAGGGGGAGGGGTCGAAGGGTGTGTTTTTACTAATGATTAATCTTTCTCTCTGTGTTTTTCAACCTGGTGACATTGTTGAACTTGGGGGAGGGGAGAGAGGAATTAAAGTAGCAAAACATGAGTTATCTCTGATTCTTCTAGAACACTATCCTTAACAAAAGTTTTCCTCAATTGTTCACTTTTATGTACCCACTGCAATCCTGCTAGAGAAAGTTTTTCTTTTATGACTTGGCACCTAAACATTCTTTGTCTACTTATTGTGAAGAGTCATCAAATAAAGGAAGTTACAGTACAACATTATCATCCCAAAAGCGATTTATAACAGATAAGACATCCTAAGTTTTGTCTGGTTCAAAAGAGTAATGTTTCTGAGATGATCACTTGTTAAAACACTTGAGAAAGATATGAATGTCTTATTCTAAGGGAGTCTGTTCTTCCTATATGGTGGCAAAAAAAAAAAAAAAAAAAAAGCCTAAAGACACAGCAGGAATAAATAATTCTCAGTGATTTATTTACAGAGCCCTGAAGTGTATGGTTCTGAACAAGATATTTCCCAGAGCTGCAGCAACAGCCTGACACAGCACCAGGCCCGTTCCAGCTCCCAGCTACTCGTCCACAGATGCTTACCTCTGTTTTTCATGCTGTATTTCCTGCTCTCAGGTCAGCAACTTATTGCAGTTACTTTTTTCTCTACCCCATATGTCTATCTATCAAGCTAAACCTCTGGGGTCTCCATTTAAGTGATGAGGGTGAGGCTGATTCAGGGCCTTTTAATCACCAGTCAACCCAAACACTCACCTGTATTTTATCACTGATGTACTGCCCATCCCAAATAAGCAATGTGACATTCATTCATTCATTCATTCATTCACTCAACAAGTATCTAAGAAGAAACGCCTATATTCCTGGCATGGCCGAGTCCCGGGTGAGGACAAAGGCTAACAACTACTGCCCTTCAATGTGAACTCACAATGGCAACACTGGAAACAAGTGCTATAAAAGAGAAACAGAAAGCAAGAATGCAGAGAGGAAGGCGGGAGCAACACTAACACCTTTCTCCAGAGCATATGGAAGTTTGTCTTCAAAAGGGAGTAACTATGCTTGAGACCCAGCATTTTGCTGTATGCCTGAGACTCCTGTTCTACTTGAGCTGCAACCCCATTTCTGAAGCACTAAGTCACGAGCCACTCCTAATAGTGGGAGTCACAAGCTCAAAAATTACTTACAAAGACTCTGCTCCAGAGTGATTAGCCTCATGAATATATTCCTGATATTTTTTAGCACTTGCTTTAAGACAAGTGTAAGAATTCATTTGTAACTAAAGTATTGCCTATTTAATAGAAAAACAGTAACCTAGGAGAACCACTTGGTCTCTGTGTCTTTTTAAAGAAATCATGTACATTTTGGCATTTAAGAATATTGTATCAACTTAGTACTTGAGATATATGGATGTGTTACTGTTCATTTTAATGGCAGTTTTCTCCTCATTTACCTATCTTCAGTAGTTATTATGTTAGTAAAGAGAAAGAACATTAAATCTGAGGTTAAAATGAATCACACCAATTCCAATGGAAATAGTGTTGAATGTATGCATGGAATTTATTTGGATTAACATTACTCACAACAAAGATACCCAAAAAGACATTCTGTGTGACAGGAAATTTGAGGTTCTCACCACTGTCCAGAGCATGTATACATACCATCCAGTAGTTATGTTACATCACAAGGTCACTGTCAAACATCTTGTGTATGGCCACATTAAATATGGGTCTGGAAGCCAGTTAGAAAATCCCTAAACTGAGTTTATTTGAGGGCTTAACAATATAAATGGCAGAAAAAGAGAGAATCTCCTAGAGAAACTCCTCTACAATGTAACACTACAAACAGCCATCCAGAAACATATTTCATCAGCTGAGTAAGATCTGTTTGGCAGGCCATCTCCCAAGGGTAAGCCACAACATCTGTAACATCTCCAACTCTGGGAGGAAGATGACATTCTCTGAATCCTGGAGGAACCGTATTTTCCCCTTAGAACAAAAAGCGTCTTCCTAGAGCACAGGCCTTGTCAGCTTTATTACCACTGTCAAAACCTATCATCTCCTTCTCCCAAATCATCCACTGTCACACATACACACATGTACACATGCATGGAAATCACCATAAAGAGTATAGTTTCTAACAAGAATAATCATATTGTTCATTGAGACTTTTCAGAGTCAAATAATTAAGGCTGTCTGATCTCTGGGTTGATTAGACCTTCAGCTTCCACTTCTCCATTGAAAAATGGAAAAAACATCTGTAGCAGGCCCTGAAGGTGCTTACCCTCAATGTCCTTCTCGGGAACAGAAGTCTGATTTTCAGTTGGACACACTGTCCCCAAAATTGAAAAGAATGTTTTCCATCCTCTTTTCAGCTAGAGGTGACCATGTGATAAAGGTCTGCCCAAGGAAAGGGTTAAGTGTCCAATTTTCAGCAAACCTGTTGAAAGGATCTGGCTCAGATGGGAGAGCTCTTTGTATTTTTGCCATCCCTCCTGATTTACAACACAGGTATGATGACTGGAGCTGTCACAAACAGATGGCCCAAGTGGCTATCTTGGACCCTAAGGTGACTTTGAGAATGTAAGTCATGCCAAGGATATTATCTTAGTTATGGTAAACTAAGCTACTGTTGAAAGAAAATCCAAACTCGATGACTTGGAAAACAGATTACTTCTCTCTTGTATACTGGGTCAAAGTGAGGGCTCCTAGCAATGGGAAATTTTGCTCTACTTATTCAAGAACTACAACTTATACTGTCACCTTTGTTGTGTGACTTTGAAAGCCACTCTAACTATCACTATACAGCCAAAGCCAAAATAGAGAATTGGAAAGCAGAAAGTAGAAGGACATGAAATGGAAGGCCAGGATCATAGGTCTTTTTCTAGACAGTAAGGAATAAGAACAAACATCATTTCTCCACACATTCCATTAGCAATACCATTCTATTACTATGGAAGGAGAAAATAAACAGATTTTAATAAACAGGTGCCAGTCTGAACAGATGGCAAGGCAGAATAAGAATCAAAGGAGAATCCAAGATAGAGGCATAGATAGACATGCTGTGTCTCTCTCCACAGCCAGAAGCAAGTACACCTACCTCAAAACTAGAGACAACCAGAAATCCCAGAACATTGAGCTGCACAGAAGTCCAACGAACAAAAGATATAAAGAAGAAAGACTCATCCAGACAGGTAGGAGGGGCAAAGCCCAGACAGAAAGGATGTGTTAGGCAGAATGGTTTGGTGCATGGCAACTGAGGTGGGATGGGGGCTGTGGCCAACCAACAGTGCAGTTACAGTAGGGACACCTGTTGAGTGCTCCCAGCACCAGACTTCGTGGCTCACAGTTTCAGCACTGGAGGGGAAATAAAGCCACATTGCTTCTGATTGTGAAAACCAGTGGGGGTTGGAACAGAGGAAGAAACTGCCAGTCTCTCAGTAGAAGCTAGAGTTTTGAAGGCCCCCATAGTTCTGGAATGTCTACAGACCAATCCACTCTGGGAACCATGACCAGGGCAACAACTAGAGAGGAGCTAGTTCCATACAGGAAGCAGAAGTGCCTGGAAAAAGGGCAAGTGCTAAGCAAGCAGCTTTGTTCCCTCTCAGATTCCTCCCCCATATACTGCACCACAACATGGCAAAACAGGTCACTTGTACTGGCAAATACCTAAGGCTCCATCCCTTACAACATAATGGGTGCAACAGCTCTACCTAAGACACAGGGGCAAACACAGGAGCATGTGAAATGAGGATACAAAGAAATATAGCTCAAAAAGAGAACAGATCAGGGCCCCAGCAGGTTAATTAAGCAACAAAGAAATAGCCAGCCTAACAGACAATCAAATAGCCAGCCTGAGAGACGTACAGTTTAAAACACTGGTGATAAAGATGCTCACAGACTTGACAGACATGTTTAATACAGAAAATGTAGAAGGGAAGAAGTGAAAGCTAGACTAAGTGAACCGAAATAAAATCCACACAAAACGAATAGTGAAAGGAAGGAAAATTTTGGGAAAATTGCCGGCAAGAAGGGACTGGCAAGAAGTATTCAAAGTGATGGAAAGCAAGGACTTAAACCAAGATTACTCTACCTAGCAAAGCTATCATTCAGAATGAAAGGACAGATAAAGTGCTTCTCAGACAAGGTAAAGCTAAAGGAATTCATCATCACTAAGCCCTTACTATATAAAATGTTAAAGGGACTTATTTAAGAAAAAGAAGCCCTGGCTGGTAGTGCAGTGGATAAGGCGCCGGCCTGCGAACCCAAAGGTCGCAGGTTCAATTCCCCAGCGAGGGCACATAACCAGGTTGCAAACCAGGTCTCCAGTCAGGTCTGTGGCTGGAAGCAGGTGAAACGCAACCATACATTGATGTCTCTCTCCCTCTCTGCCTCTCTCCCTTCCCCTCTTTCTAAAAATAATGAAATAAAATATTTAAAAAAAAGAAAAAGAAAAAGAGGGTCAAAATTATGAACATTAAAAAAACAGCAAACACAGCTATCAACACAGAACCTAAAAAATAAAAAACAAACTAAGCAAACAACCAGAATAAGACCAGAATCATAGGTATGGGGATCATTTGGAGGGTTATCAGCTGAGAACAAAAAGGGGGTGAAATGAGGAAAGGGTGTAAGGATTAGGAAACATAATTGGTGGGTACAAGATAGGCAGGGATAAGTTAAGAACAATAGAAGAAAGGGTGAAATCAGAGAGAACTTATATATAAGACCCATGGACATGAACTAAGGGGGTGGCGGTTGGACTGCAGAAGGAAATGAAGGTATTAGGTGGAGGGGAGAAAAGGGAAAAGAATTTGGGACAAATCTAATGTCATAATCAATAAAATATACTTTAAAAAAAGACAGGATGAAAAAGCAGGATAAGAGTTTGGGCCCTTCGGAGCATTAAGGGGGCTGTGATCTATATTAACTACATCTATGTTTCTTTTATTTGAGAGAAAAATCCACTTTGTTAAGCCACGTTTACTTTTTTTTTAAGATTTTATTTATTATTTTCAGAGAGAGGGGAAGGAAGGGAGGTAGAAAAGGAGAGAAACATCAATGTATGGTTACCTTTCACCTGCCTCCAGCTAAGGACCTGCTGGAGACCTGGCTTGCAACCTGGTTATGTGTCCTGACTGTGAATCAAACCAATGACATTTGGGTTCACAGGCCAGTGCTTATCCACTGAACCACCAGCCGGGGCAAAAGCCACATTTATTTTATAGTGCTTTATTTCCCTTCCAGTCAAACATGATCCTAAATGGTACAAATTAGTAGATTTTACCTTTAATCATAGAAATGTTTTGGTTTATGAATACAAAAGATGCATTGGTCAATTAAACAATTATGGTATTTACATTATAAAGGATTGTCCTAACAAGGCATTGGAAATTAGGGATATAATTTTGAATTTACATTTAAAATAGAACTTCTTATTTTTCTTCATATATTTTTTATTTGAAATACATAATTCCTCTGTGGACTAAATATTAATAATATTGAGGGTTTTTTTTTTTAATTTTATTGTTGTTGTATTACATCCATCCCCTTTTTGCCCCTTCTGTCCCCCTCAATAATATTGAATTTTATTTAAACAGTGAAACAAATTTTAAACTTGGTAATTATCTGGTAGTTGACACTTCTTTAATCTAGATAATTTAATATATCATCCACTCAAATCTCTATTTTTGAGTTATGATTTTAAAAACAGAATCACTTTACCTAATTGATAAAATCTTCTATGAATTAAAATTAAGCATAGAAAGCAAGATACAGATTTCCCATGTAGACACATTTAGTAAGTAATTTCAAGTGACATATTTTATTTGATAATGCATAACATTTTTGTTGAGGTTGGTAAAAATAGCATTCAAATCTAAGCGACTCTCATACTACTTTGAAACATTTTTTGTTATTTTGCTTTTATTGTTCACTTATTTTTGTTTTTGTCTTTGCAATTATATAGTCTTCTACATATTTTGAGCAAGATATCTGTGTGAGTACTCATCATTGTGTAGGCAGCATGTGTACACGTAAAACTTACTTTGAGGGATCATCCATAAATAAAAACTCACTAAATCCAATTATCTGTTAGCATACTAACCCTTTTAAGTGATAATCACCACGGCACTATGGCACTGAAATGACTTGGAAATCTGCTTGTTAACATCAGTGGGAACCAGAAGACATGGGTTCTGGCATGATGGGCCAGAACTCACCAATCTGATCTTGATCCTATTTTTCTGATTTATTAAAGCAATTGTTCAAATCCAATATCTCTATAATCTTGTTCTAGTCTACTAATTATTTTCCCAGTTCTTAAGTTCCCCTGACCCTGTGACTGCAAGGTCAAGCTTTGCATGGCCATATATAGAGAGCAAATGGCATAACTTCATAATAAAATCCTCAGGCACACAGGAGTAGTCCACATCAGAAATGGTTACACAACTGGGGAATTTTTCAGGCTGTGTTCTCCGCCCTCCATGACGACTTTTAGTAACACTGATAGTTACTTTTTACTGAGAGTGTATTATTTGCCAGGCACTGTGCCGAGTGAATTACACACAATATTTCAGTTAATCTTCCTGACAACCCCATGAGGGCAGTGGTATTATCCCCATTGAACAGATGAGGAATTGGAGACTTAGAGCGATTAAGTAATTTGCCTGAGCCATGCAGAGTCTAGACTAGAACCCTGGTCGGCCTGGCAAACTGCCCTCTAACCCCACTCTTGGGCATGCCACTGGAGTCACCCATATTTAATTACACCATGAAGTCTCCAGAGTAAACATTCTTTGTGTCTCTCCTGACTCCATGCCCTTACTTCTCCTAATAATAGATGTGAGCATTGATTGAGCACTTGCCATGGAGTTCTGCTCTTTAAATAGATTGTTTCATTTCACAACAATCCTCTGAGACAGGTTTGCTAATATTCTCTCCAGGGAAGGACACTGAGGTACAGAACAGGTAAGTGCATTGCCCAAGCTACCCAGCTAGTAATTGAAAAACAAATGCTTGAATCTAACTCTAATTCCAAAGTAAATAAAAATGTTTAAATTCTGGTAACATTCTGAATTAACATGTACTGATCCTTGCAGTGTGCTGGGCCCTGTGCTAATGACTCACATAAACCATCACATTTGATCCTATAAGATAGTTATTATTGTTATTGATGTCATTTTTCAGATAATAAAACCCAAGCAGAGCCCTGGCTGGTGGCACAGTGGATAAGGTGCGTGCCTGCGAACCCAAAGGTCGCTGGTTCAATTCCCAGCCAGGGCACATAACCAGGTTGCAAGCCAGGTCTCCAGCCAGGTTTGTAGCTGGAGGCAGGTGAAAGGCAACCATACATTGATGTCTCTCCCTCTCTCTCTTCCCCACTCTCTTATCTTTATTAAAGATAAATAAAATCTTTAAAAAGAAAAAACAAAAAAAGAAATAGTCTCAGGCACACAGTAAGGGCCACATGACTTAAGGCAAAATAAATAAAAA
Organism: Noctilio leporinus; assembly: GCA_004026585.1. Lineage (NCBI taxonomy): Eukaryota > Metazoa > Chordata > Mammalia > Chiroptera > Noctilionidae > Noctilio > Noctilio leporinus. The sequence continues at coordinate 65,086 of PVIW01004847.1, read as the reverse complement.
TCCAGACTGTCTTTTACTACCAAAGTTGCTTTATGTCTCTGTGCAACTTGTAAAATATATCAAAATACAGTGCCTACCTTGTAGTATTATTGTGAGTAGGAGATGAATAAATGTGAATAGAGGATAAATTAGTAGACGTGTATTAGCATAATATATTGCACATAAATATTCAATAAATGCAAGCTTTCATTGTTATTATTCAGATTATAGCATTATTCTCATTTTGATCCTTTTCTCAGTCACACACAAAAAAAATCCTTTGTCTCCAGAGTGATCAAGCCAGCCCTGCCTTTTTTTTCTGGCATGAGCAGAAGTGATACCCAAGGTGGTCAGCAATTTAGATAATTTCAGGTGAACAATACATGCAGGTCACAGCCTTTGTTCTCAGCACTCAGCCCCAGGAAGGCAGGAACAATTCTCAGTATCTGGGCATGAATGATTCTCACTGCGCCATGCAAATCAGCACGTAATTATACCCTGTCTGAAATGTTTTCTAAGAATGCGCCTGACTTGCCCGACTGACTGCAAGGCTCTCAGGGCAGGGCCCTGACATCCACTGTTTTGATGACTCCCACAGCAGACGTTCTCGTCCAAAGTATTGACTGATTGCTTGTTTGACTGACTGACACAACAACTGGCCCTTCTCTTGGAGCTGCTTAGCTGCGAGCACGGGCAGTTCTGCTCCCCAGAGGCAGGATTGTAGGACCGTTACACACCACCGCAGCCCGGCTGCTGGGTTAAAAGCATGCCTCCTCTGTTCTCTGATCATGTGGACTTAGACAATATAACTTACTTCTTTGTGCTTTAAAAAAATCTCTGAAATGGAAATCATAATCTCCACACTGAGGATTAACTGAATTCACCATGTAGGTATATACTTAGAAAAATATCTGCACATATTAGGTGTTCAGTATATGTTAGCATTATGGACTGGCTAGCACAAGTAATGTAGTCTGGGTTGTCCGGTTATTTCATAGTCATATGGCATGTCCCTATCTGAATGTAGAACAGAGGGAGCTTCCCTCCTTCTGTGGGTGGAGGCTGTCAGCCCAGCAGGGAACAAGCTTCCCACAGCAGCTGTGCCCTGCCCATCACTCTAACAGCAAATGTGTGCCAAGCGTACATACCTTCATGAATCATTTTGGCTGTTAAGAAGCATTCACCAACATGACCTTCTCTTTTCTTCTTGAGCCATGTTAATAAGGCTATATCACTTGCCACTCACACTTACGTACACATGCAAAAAAAAATTAATCTTGTAGCAATTATATCATGTGAGGCTTGTCCTTGGGCACTAAGAATGATGGCTGTTCCTTCTTGCCCATATTCTGTCCATAAACATTTACTGAGTGTCCCACTACTTAGACACAGGGCTAGGCTCTACAATTATAACAGTGGAAATCCAGTTTTAAACCAAAGTTTGTAATCTGGAGGGGCTACAGAAGGTAAGGTAGAAAAAGAAGTAAATAGACAAATATAAAAGCATGTGATAAATCTAGACTTTCAGGTGGGACATGGGGAGGGGGGTTAAAAAATTAGGCAACAAACCAAAAATGAGAGGCTTAAATAAGGCTTCCCAAGAGAAAGTGGAGCAAAGATATGTTAATTCTCACAAATACCTATTATGTGAGTAAAGAAACCAAGGCAGACTGACACTCATCTGAAGTTGTAAAAATGTATGAGAGTCTTAGAAATAAAACATTGTCCTGAACACTTCGAGTTCTTTACTTTGACCATCACACCATGCCCCCTCCCTCCAAAAGATCTAAACATTTTAAGTTTATGAGTCTGACAACTTCAATGGCATTCCTTACCCAGGCTATAAAATTCTAGCCCTGCCACCACAGAGCTGTTTTTTTCTGAATTTCACAAACTTAGAGATAACACTGACTCTAGTTTTCTGGCCAGCAACAGTAATAGAGCCCAGAACCTCGGTTTGTATTTGAAGACTAGCTTTACAACTGCAAAAATGCTGGTGCCTGTAAAATCCAGGCCAGAGGGTGAGGGTAAAGGAAAGAAGCTTTCTCTGAGATTTCCTGCTTTGGGAAAGCTAGGACTTTCTAATCATTTTGTTAATCTTGGTTTTTCCTTCCAAGTTATTTTTGAAGAATTTTGTTTGTCTCAACACAGGAAAATATCATGCTATAGCAATATCTAAATAATAAAAATGCTCTGTCTTTTCAAAACTAAATACTGTGTGAAGAAGTTAAGTAGCTATGATGTAAGTATTTCTCTTTTGATATTGACTCATCAGCAAAAATAAAGAAGTTGGGTCGGTATGTCACCTTTGCACAAAGGCACCAACACATAACCTACCTCATAAAATACAGTTTATAAGTCAAAATTGTCCTATACTTCAAATGTATGCGTACGTCCATCCTCAGCTCTGATAATATTGCACAAGCATTCATTAACTAAGAAACTTTATATGCCATGGTAAAACTGGTTCAACCGAAATATTCAGTGATGTCCTTTGCCAAGCATGTGAAGGCTATTGCTCTTACAGCCAAATCTGGCTGACTTCTATTCTTATAATCATGCAATTTGACAAATGAGACATTCCCACTCCCACCCCAATTCATTCAGTCAGATTGTCTCCACTATATCATTTTGAGTTTATAACAAAATAGAGAAATTATTATAAAAATAAAGATGTTATTTTGGCATAATTATAATCAGTAACTTGAGGAGTGCCAAAGTTAAGTCAATAAAGGTTATTTATAAAGCATGAGGTACCACAGTACTGTTAGGAATAAATAGAACCCAAGATTTCCATTTCTAACTTCAGCTAACTCCTTCTCAACCAAAATAAAGAATCACCTCTGAAGCTCTAGAGAAGGAATAGTGTCAGCAACGCTATATTGTACATTCTTTACTGAAAGAATATTTTAGAAGTGAAACATGATAATAATCATATCAACTTTTGCTTTCATCATCTGACTGTATGATGTCTGTAAAATTGAATATGGGCCAAAGAGAATATAGGCCAAAGTGCATGGGAAGTACAGGAGGAGCTTGAGGCTAGAAAGCATGTTCTCCCAAAGCAATTCTTCTCTTTATTAAGTACTTTACAGTTTACAAAATTTGTTTAATTTCACCAAAACACATCAAGTGCCTTCTGTGTGCTGGCGTTGTCCTAAGAGCTCTGGCCAGCAAGAAAATCCAAGTCCCTTCCCCGCGTCTCATTTAATCCTTGAAACAAACTCACAAGAGGTGGATATTATCCCTATTTTATGGTTAAGAAAAGTGAAGTTTAACAGGATTAAGTGATTTTCTAAAGATCCTGGAGCCCTCAAACTAAAAAAGTAAGTAGTAATGAACGTTGGTCATTTAACTACCACACCGGCCTCTGGTAAAATAAATCACTCTACCTGCAGGGGGTGCCCTTGAGCCCTCTTGAGGCCATTCTTAGAGCTTTTCCTGTTTAAACCACCTATTATCTGGAGGACAGCTCCACCAGTCAGCTGACTGACCTTTGAACAAAATGTTAGAGGAAAGAAGGCCCAGAAACTGAAGAGGGTGAGACGGGTGTGATGTAAATAGGGGATAAGATTCCAGTCTTAACCCTTCTCTCAGCCGCAGACCTGAACAAGGGGGAAATTATTATTTTAAAGTAGCTATGAATTGTGACATTGTGTTAACACTTCCTCTTAAATAAGTTTGGCTTCCACCAAATTTTACAGTTGCTTAAAAAAGGTTTAGCTGGTTACATGGAGAATGGAAAAGTTACTCCTAGCTTCAAAATCATTTCATATTCTGCCCAAATCATACAATAACCAAGTCCATACTGGTGATTCACCTTTAGGCTATGGTTATCAGCAGCTGCTGAACAGGAGAGCGTTTAAACTTTACCCAGTACCTGACCCCCCACAAACTAATTAAAGCAGAAACTCTGGAAATGGAACCCCAGCTTGAGTTTTTCATCCATGTTCACCAAGTGCTTCAGCTGTGCATCAGAAGTTGGTCACCTGAGCCTTGTAGTACTTCTCAAAGTGTGGCCCTCAAGACCAGGAGCAGCAGCATTTGGCAAGTTGATAAAGATGCAAATTATCAGGCCACTCCCCAGAGCTCCAAAAGCAAAACCATGGAGTGAGGCTCAGTGAGCTGGTTTTGAGACACTCCCAGGTGATGCTGGCACAAGCTCGAGTTTGAGAACCAATGTCTTAGATTTTGTTAGTCAAATGAACAAAATAGAAACAGGCTCATAGATACAGAGAACTGAGTGACGGTTGCCAGGGCAGAGGGAGGCTGTGGGACTGGATGAAATAGGCAAAGGGATTAAGCAGTACAAATTGGTAGTACAGAGTAGTCACAGAGACGTAGATTACAGCATAGGTAGGGAATATAGTCAATATTGTGATAACTATGTACAGTGCCAGGTGGGTACTTGAAACAGCGGGGGACCACTCTGTAAAGCACATGGTTTTCTAACCACTTGGCTGAAACTAATACATACAGATTAATATTAAATGTAAACTGTAATTGAAAAATTAAAAAGTTTGAACAGCTATAATCCAGCTAGTTAAACATCCCAAAAAGCTCCTAAGCCATTTCATTTCCTAACATGAGAAAGGAGAAACCACTTGAAAAACAAACTTTACATTCAGAAAAATAAGAACCGCAGTAAATAAATTCAAATTAAATACAGTAGAAAAAAAAAACTATTACTTAAGTCTTTTTTTAGTTTTTCTTATACGTTTCATTGATTTTTTTTTTCTTTCCTGTCCTTGTGATCGCTGATGTTTTCAGAAGTGCTGACCTGATGGAAATGAGTTCCCTTTCTCTTTAATTGCATAAGACACATGTGAGTACAGAAATATGAGTTACAGATTTACATGTATAAATCTTTGTGAGAGCAGCATTCTCCAAGTATCATGCAAGCCTCACGTGACAATCTTGGGTGCCACAGGCAGGCATAAGTTGTTTACATTAGCAAATACATTTCCAAAAAAACACATGTTGCCAGTTAGCACTCTCAGGTCCTCACACAAGCCGTCCTGTGGGGAGTTACACTCTGTTGGAGGAATTTAAATTTAAAAGCTCCCTTTTTATATTTGGTTTCGAACAATCATCTGAAGATCTCAAAACCTTCTGGATATGTTCGAGTTTCAATTCTCTGCAAATGCAAGGGGTTAATGTGACGGATCCAGAGCCATTGAGTGAGAGTAAGAGCCACAGAGCTCTGCAGGCTCTGTTCTGAGTGAACATCTGAATACAAATGCTTTCCGGGAAAAGGCATGGGGGGACTTATCAGTTAGAAGCCAAAGAAAACAGCGCAGGTTGGAGAACAGGGACCTAGACAATACAGATAAGTACAAGTCTGAGGAGCTGAGGGATGTCATTAAAAGTGACACAGGTTGAGGACAAGTAAGCCATTTCCATGGACAGGACTAATACTCAGCTTATGGACTCAGCTTGTGGGTCTAAAATGTAAATACTTCTATATTGATTGGTAACTAGTTGGTGCTCTGAGCCCCCGCAAGGTCATCTAACGGCTCTGGCCACCCCATGCTTCCCCCGCATCTCCCCCCTGCATGCCCCACACCTGCTCTCCCCACCCCCATCCTGCAGCTGCACAGCCATTGCCGGCCAGGGCTGCCAGAATTTGTTGCATGTTTTTAAGACCACCCCTGTATCCATCTAGCCCTTAAAATGACTCAAAAATAAATGAAGTAAATTTCAGGTGATGTAATAAATTACCAAAATATTTAACTTCCTAGCTTCACACCATATTTTTGTTCTGATATGAAATGCCCTCAAACATACATATATTTTTTAATGTGAGATATATTCCAGCAAACAAGGCCTTGTCCCTACTAGTCACATTGGCATCAGCAGGATCCATATCGGTCAGTCATTGTGGTGGCGGTCACAATTGTAGCAACATTCTGCCCACCTTGCTTCTCCCATTGCACATGTCTTCTAACTAGATGGTCATGGACCACCAAACTGCTGGTTGGTCTTTTTCTCAAAGGAAGCTTTTAATAAAAGCTCACAGCAGCTTGAAAAAAGAAAATACATAAAAATCACTAACTTCAAAGTTTGAATGTGAACATTTTTTTCACTTTTATTTCAAAACATTTGTTTCTGTTACATTGAAAGAAAGGATCTCCCAATGTAAATGCCCCAATGGACTGTCAATGATCCATGTTGCAGATTTATAAACCTGGACTGCTCTCTTCATTGACCATCCCCAACCTTCTCCTTAAAGCCTTTATGGCTAAGCAAGAGAGAGAGGAAGGCATGAGGAAGCACATGGGACCAGGCAGTCCAGCAGAGTATCAACTCCACTTGACCAGGCCTGACAGCCTGAAGCAGGCTCAGTCACAGTCATCCAGCTTCTAACAAAATTTTCCAAGCCCCCACCTCCCAAAACTGCTTGTTCAGTTTTGTCTCTTATCCCATCCACACCCATCAGTTCTCTCCAGCTCTCTGTTTCCATTCTCTGCCAGCTTTCTTAGCTGGACACTTTACTTCCTGTTCCACTTTTGACCTGGTGTCCCAGGACCATGTCTTGCAAGATTGGACAGTCATTCTCACACACCCAGCCCCAGTTCCTGAAAGCCAGGCCTGACCAGATCCCCCAAACCACTGCTGACTTGCAGTAGAATAAAGGGCTGGGTTCTGTCCTCAGCACGGGGACATTTTCATGAGGGGCTGCTGGCCTCTGGATCACCCCTCAGTCACCTAACTACGCCTAAGCACCAGCTCTTACAAAGTTTCTTCTCAGAACTCTGGCATCCTTGTCTCACCAGGGCTAAATTGTTCATTGCACTAGTGGTGAGTCATAATAAACATAAAAGAAAAAGGCATTTCAAGATCAATGAGGGAAAAAAGAGATTCAAATAAATGTATCTATAGTTTTCAACATGAAAAAGTCCACTTTATATAACCCTTTTTTACTTAGCCACTGATGAAGAATTTCTATTGAAAATTAGCCGCAAAGGCATGTGTCATAAGGAAAGTTGTTTCCCTTGTTTAAATTGTTTTCAAGAAATTCTAGGAAATATTAATTGAGTGCCCAAGACTTTGCTTTAGCCTTGATTCCTCTCATCCAAATTCTGATGAAGTTCACTATGTAAAGAAGATTAACTTTAGCATTTAATTTAAGCACTCCAAGGATTATATTATCCATAAATGTCAGTAAATAAGTATTATCTTTATCCTTTAGTATACAAGATATAACACTCTTGTACCGAACTTATTTTTCAATTTGGCAAATTTGGTGTGGGTGGGGCTTTTTAGAAACTGACGTGTCACCAGCAATAAAAGTCAAAGATCCGTCTGACACTGAAATTCCTTTATGTTCTTCTACTTACTCTACGTTTATGTAAATTCTGGTTTTTAATTAATTAGCCCCATAGCAATATCATTAATTTTTCCCAGAAGCAGACATCTTTGTCTTCAATCATATGTACTCAGATTTTAGTATTTCAAGTATTTTCTTTATTTAAATCCCTGATGTTGAGAAAGAAAGACTAAATTAGATCTATCTTAGCAGCAGGAACATTCAGTCTTAAAGCTTTGCTTATCAATCTGTGCTTTACCACAAATATTTTCTTTTTTGCTTTCTCCCAGTTTCATTATCACATTCCCTGTTATTATGATTCTGCTAACAGATCTGGCTATAAATTCATCAAAACTAATGCTCTTGAGAAATTACCTATAAAATTCATTATCTCAGATCACTATCCTAAATCTCACCTCTACTAAAATTGCAAGGATAATAAAGAAAGCATTAGATTTCCAACATCACCCAAAAGTCTTATTTTCTTTATTTGTCAATTATTTTATTTTGCAGTTATAGTTCAATACAAACATCAAGATTCCATGTTCCTTATGAAATGCTTGTGGAACCTCCAGTGACCTTAGGAAGAAGTATATTTACAAAATAAGATAAAGTGTTAACAATTTGCAAAGCAAAGACTTGGAATACCTAAAAGCAATAGAACAGTCCTCAGTTTTCATATTTCTCCACGATGGCAAGCTGCCTCATTCTCAGCACAACATGTTTCCTACCTAACCATGGTATTTGTTCCTTAAGAACATTTGTGTAGACAGAGCTAAGAAATTCCAGCACAGTTACATCTGGCTGTGTAGGAATCCCTTAGGCGTTATTTATGGGAAGACAGAAATACAGACATTCTTTCTCCAATTGAGATCAGTTTTCTGTAGAAGTAACCAAAGATAACACAGGCCTTTCTGACATACTTTCTTGTTTTTCCAGAATTTAAGTTTATATTACTGCTTGTAAGAATAGTCACAAATGTTGTTCTTTTGTGATCCAGAAGTATAATGCTGTTTACTCAATATAATTTGAATTTATGGCAACACATTTTATATTGCAGTACACAAAGTATGTTTTAGATATTTATGTCAAGATAACTTACAAAATGTTATGAGCTGTTTTTATATTTCTTCCTTCCAATCATTGCCATCTTTGTACATAAGATTTAGTCAAAATGAAATTATGAATAACAATAAAAGGAAAGAAGATATCAGAGGAAAAAAAGATTGTCTTATTAGAGCTATCACCGAGAACCTGCACCAGTGGCTTTCTATCCTGGCTACGTATCAGAATCAGAATTTGTAAAAATATTGATGTTCAGGTCACATCTCGGACCAAATAAATCAGAACTTCTGAAGTATGGCCTGGACATCATCATTTTATTGAAGCTTCTTGGGTGATTTTAATGGCCATCCAGGATTGAGAAACACTGTTCATCTTATACCATCAACCTAATTTTCCTTATCATAACTTCATTTGCATCTTCAGTTAGCCTAACATTGCTTTTTGAGCTATTAAGTTACATCAGGTATTCTCACTAAAAACAGTTGTTTCAATTCATTCATTTACCAATATTCTGTGAGTGCCTGCCATATCCCACATTCCGTGCTATATTCAGAGGGAAGATGAAAAGTACTAAGCAAGAGCCATGATGCCCTCCTTTAAGGAGATAGTGGAATAAAAAACAAATATTAAACAGGTAAATAAAGACTATATGAAAAGTAAACCTAAATGTTATAAATTATGATAAGTGCCATAAAGTAAAAGCCTGTCCGAGGCTGCGAGGTGACAGGTAAATGGGAGGCACAGATAAAGAGCTGGGGAAGAGTGTGCAGGCAAAGGGACCAGCATGTGGAAACTGCAGAGATAGAATGGGGCTTGTTCAGGAGACTGAAAAAAGGCGGCTGTATTTGGGGTGGCATGGTGTGGGATAGAACAGCTAAGCTGAGAGGCAGGAGTCACATCATTATGGCCTTAAGATTATGTTAAGAAATATATATTATGGGAACCAAATGTATGGAGAAACATATTTGCCAATGATACCTCAGATAAGGGTTTAATATCCAAAATATATAAAGAACTTATGCGACTCAACACCAGGGAGACAGACAGCCCAATTAAAAAATGGGCAAAGAACCTGAACAGACAACTCTCTGAGGAAGACATACAAAGGGCCCAAAAGCATTTGAAGGAATGCTCAACATCACTAGCCATCAGAGAGATGCAAATTAAAACAGTAAGATACCACCTCACACCTTTCAGAATGGCAATCATCAACAAATCAACAAACAACAAGTGCTGGCAAGACTGTGGGGAAAAGGGAACCCTGGTGCATTCACTGTTGGTGGGAATGCAAATTAGTGCAGCCACTATGGAAAACAGTATAGAATTCCTTCAAAAAACTTAAAATGGAACTGCCTTTTTACCCATTTATTGCACTGCTAGGATTATACCCGAAGAACCTTGAAGCACCAATTCAGAAGAATCTATGTACCCATATGTTCATAGCAGCACTATTTACATTAGCCAAGTGCTGGAAACAGCCTAAGTGCCCATCAGTGGATGATTGGATCAAAAAACCTTAGGACACTCACACAATAGAATACTACATAGCAGAAAGAAAGAAGAAGCTCTTATCTTTTGCGACAACATAGATGGAACTGGAAAGTATTATGCTTAGTAAAATAAGCCAGTCAGTGAAAGACAAATACCATATGATATCAACTAATACAGGACACTAATGAACAAAACAAACAAAAAACAGAACCAGAGACATAAATAGAAGGAACAGACTTTCAGTGTGCAGAGGGGAGGCAGAAGGTGGAGGGGGAGGCAAACTTCTTTGCAGTTTAGTCAAGGAACTAGCATGGATGACTCATGGGCATGGACAATATGTGGGATTGACTTTAGGGGGTGATGAGGAGGATGGAGAAGGGAAGAGCAGGTGGGTAACTGGGATGAATGTAATACAACAAAAATTAAATGAAATTAAAAAAAGAAATATGTATTATAGTTTAAGTACAGTAGGAAGCCGCTCAGGTATTTAGAAGTGGGAAAAAGAAAAGAATCACAAGATCCAAAGTGGAAAAAAGAAAAGAGAGTTATGAGAGCTGTATCACCCCAATTAACAAGGGAGGAAGAGTCCTTCTTAACCCACCAGGCAACATTTTGAGAGTAAAGCGTTCACAAACTAGTGAGTGTCTAGTGGGTGGAATAATTTAATAGAATGTTTATAAAAATAAAGCACTTACTTGCAAATCTCAGCCCCACACAAACACACCAAGCATCACCCCCTGGGGTTCACCCACACTGATGGTAAATCAACTCAACCTTGTACTGGCTCTCAATACCCAGCTGTGCCATTTCCTTAAATAACTGACTTTAAATGTAGCGTTTGTCACGCTGAAAAATTAATGAATGGTGTTTGTAATCATTCTTTTTTATTGACAAAATTAATGGCTATTTTTTTGTTACTACAAAACCCGAGTTCCTTCTGAAGAGAATAAAACACTTCATTCATTTGCCCAGGAGAAGTTGTATCATTTTAAACAAAGCAGTTAGTTTGATCTCCACTGATGAACATTAGCCAGTTGATAAGTCTTCAAAGAGGAACTTACATCTACATGTAAGCACAATGGACTTCTTATATGCTAATAAGATGGTTTCTAAGGAAAATCCCAGCAAGATAAATGCTCTGAGAGAAAAATGACATTTTTCTAAATGACATATTAATGGTTTTAATGGCTTTTTCCAAGCCTGGCATAAACACAGTACCCAAGAAGAAATACTCATGTCTGTGCTTAAATTATAATTGTATGGCCTAGATGAATCTCCCATCAGTTCATTTAAAAATGTGTTATCCTTTGTATTAATTTCCCAGGGTTGTCATAACAAATGTTACAAACTTAGCAGCTTAAAGCAACAGGGATGTATTCTTTCAAGATGTCAGCAGACTCTAAAGGAAACACCTTTCTCTTCTCTTCCAGCCCTCAGTGGCTCCCAGCTTTCCTTCTCGTGGCAGCATAACTCCAGTCTCTGCCTCTGGCTTTACCTGGCCTTTTTCCCTGTGTCTCTCTGTATCTTAAGTCTTCCTCCTTTTCCTTTGGTAAGGACACATCACTAGATTTAGGGAAAACTGCTATTTTTAAATAAGGTCGCATTCACAGGTAGTAAGGGTGGAATTTAAGATACATCTTTTGGGGGCACACAATTCAACTCATTATGCCCCTGTAAGGTTTGTAGTTAATATTGTGTTCATCTGCCAAAGAGAAATTGCAAAATAATAGTGGCAAACAAGAAAAGTTTGTTTCTGTTTCAAGGTAAAGGAGAGAGGACAATGTTGATATAGCTCCCAATATTGTCAAGGACCCAAACTGTTTGTCTAGTTTGTAAAAGGATGGCCTCCATCCCTAAATTTACCTCAGGGACCAAGATAACTGCTCTATCTCCAGCCACTATTTCTGCATCTCAGCCACCAGGAAGGTAAACAGATAATGGGGAGAATACATCCTCTTCTTTACACAAAACTCCCTAGAAATTGTTCACATTACTACCAGTTACATCACATCAGCCAGAATTTAGTCATATGGCAAACGTAGCTGTAAGAGAAGCTGGGAATTATAGTTTTTAATCCTGGGAAGCCATTTGTCCAGCTGAAATTCAAGAATTCTACTACTGAAGGAGTGAAAAATAACATTGCCGCCCTACAGCAAAATAAACTCCCATGATTATTTTGAAGAACTGAACATCCTGAATTGCTATATTCTATAAAGAATCAATGCCTGCATCGAACTTGACTAACCTTTCAAATGAACAGCTTTTATAATGGTTTCCCACCCACCCCCTGTTTTTCCTTAGTACTATTTGATCTCCATATGCACCAGTTAAAAATTATTGCATTCATTGACTATTTCAACAGTCTTATCGATTCACTTGATTGCTTATTATTAAGGCATTATCTAATTGGGGTTGCTGTAAAAGTGGCATGAATGAAAGATGCAACACAAACAGAGGAGAATATTTTAGGTAATAGGAAATTGCACTCAGAAGAAGGAAACAGACTTGGGGAAGAAAGAAAAAAACAGAGAAGAAGCAGCTTCCACTTCAGCAGGAAATGGGCTGTCCATTTCATGTCTGACTGCAGCAGCAGAACAACTACACCAACAACAAAAACTTAAGACTGGTGTAGGTCCTGATCAGGGGGCATCTCATCTGAGATGATGGAAGAAAAAAATGCTCTAGGAATTCCTGTAATAATAATAGTTAGAGACAATTACAGACCATGACATTGATTAGGGGAGTTAACTTAAAGTAACATAGAGGAGGTGGGGAGAAAGCTCAGCCCTAGGAAATAAAACTTGCAGGAAAGAGTCCCAATAAGCCAAATGGAGTAGTGGGTTGCTTCTAATCCCCTGCAGGTGAACAGAGAGCAAAGACAAACAAACCTAGAAATGGAAAAAAAAAAAAGACCTGGGCACTAGGGAGGTAGACAATCAAATGGCTTTTCTAGGGATAGCATCAGAAAACCCTCGTCACATATTGCAATTCAAAAAAACATGCTATCCTCTGGAATTTTGCCCCAAGGAGTAAGCAAACAGAGGATAATTGCCAAATAGTAACCACGGAAACATGTCTTAATAAGTTGATAGGTGAAGTGCCAGCACAACCTGCTGGTAACTTCCACTTACCAGCAGTGAGGGCAAGTCCCACCAAGGTAAGAATTGACCAGTACCACCCAGGTTTAAGCACCATCCTGTATACCAAGAGGTTGCAGGTACGATCCCCCGTCAGGTCACATACCTAGGCTACAAGTTCAATCCCTGATTGTGATGCATGGGAAGGCGACCACCCATGTTTCTCTCTCTCCCTCTCTCACTCTCATCAATAAACATATCCTCAGGTGAGAATGAAAAATAATAACAATAAATTTAAAAGAAAATGAATTGATTACTACTTTCTAAAAATATGTGAATATGTGTACTTTAAATATCATGTTCATTTCTTTATTGACCCATATCTTAGGGATCTCATGTCAATCCTAAAAACAAGGTTGTGTTTGCAGTAAAACCCACAGCTAACTCATTTTATGCCTTCAGTTTTTCTGTTCCTAGTCATACATCTTTTACTGTTATCAATGAACCCATTGTTTATTATACCTTTGGGTCTAATTAGACAGACAGTCCTGTCATTCTGAATCACTACTTAAATGAGCAAATCCAAATCTCCCATTTATAAACTTATGAAGAGAAGTCCCTGGAAATCAAGCACTGGTGGATGAATTCACATGTTTTCAAAATGGTAGGCAATTAAAGATTTTTTTTTCAGGGTTATAATATGAAACGCAGTCATAGCCCCCAAGACATTAAAAATGAAAAAGTGGCCTAAGTATCATTCCAACCATTCCAAAAGCGGTAGAAATAATTGTGTGGTAAGTGATAGAGAACTTTCATTTATTATTAGTTCAGACACCTATCATCTGACCAGCTAGTTACAGATCAGGTGACCTTTTACCTCCCAGAATATCCTTTTTTAATTTCATATCCATTATAATCCCCTCAATATGTCACAGAGTTCACATAAAGACCATATAAGGAAACAAATGCCAGGGCACTTTGTGCAGTACAAAATAATATATTTCATATTTCTATCAGGAGAAACGTTTTCCTTTAGGAGTATTTTGCTCACTTTCATTCACCACATGACCAGAGTAATTGCCAGAGTGTTGAGAGGATTTTGTTTTATGTTCATTGTTATATAGATTGTGTTCTCATTTCACCTTCTAGGTCTTTATCTTGATTCTTCAATTTGTTTGCTGAATTTCCATTTTGCTTGCTCAGGGATAAAAATCTTCTGTTTATGATCCTGCCACAGCACTTTTTTTTTTTTTTCATTCCACAGCACAGAACTGTTGGTGTATCTTAAAAGCTCCTTTCAGGAGAGAACATGTGTGCGGAGAAGGGTGACTTCATATGTTCCCTCATTAGTGATTGACTGTAAAATTTTTAGACAGATGAGAACAAGTTAGTTTAATGGTTGGATTGGCTGTGGATGGGTGTGTGGCTCCTCAGCCTTGCCCTCTGCCTTCAAACACTGGGGACAGACATCTACTTGGACACAGATTTATTCTTCCCTCAAACAAGACTCCATGCACTCTGGCGTAAGTTTTCCCTGATAGTAATAATCTGTGCGAGCACAGAACCAAAAGTAAAATAATACAGTCAGTTGGTGAACAAAAATATAACCCTCATTACTGACAGACTAGGCTAGAGTACTAAGCTTACTGTGAAAACCAGAATGCACTTCTTTGCTCCCAGTCCTCAGTCTCCTCCTCAGAACAGCCCACTAAGGAAAAGTTGAGACCATGAGACAGTTACACTTACTTACCCAGGTCACTGTCTCCACTTCTCTGAATGGAGAAGGTGAAAGAAAGACACAATATCCCCTCTTATTCAAGACTCTTAATAGAATAGCTCCCCACAATCAAGAATGTTGGATTAATGATTGTCATTAGGCAAAAACATGTCACCAGGAGGAAAGTTTGGGAGTACATAGGGGTGATCTCTCCTCACAGAAATCAGGAATTAGAGATGTTTGTCTCTAGTAATAATAATAGCTAACATTTATTTCATTCTCACTGTGTGTCGGGCACTTCTCTGAAAGCTTTACCTGGATTCACTCATTTAATTATTATTTTTAAAATATTTTATTTATTCATTTTTGGAGAGAGGGGAGGAGGGAAAAAGAGAGGGAGAAAAGCATTGATGTGACAGAGAAACATCAATCGTTGCCTCTTGCCTGTGCCCTGACTGGGGCCCAAACCCAAAAACCCAAGCATGTGCCCTGATCAAGAATTGAACCAGAGACCTTTCGAATTGCAGGATAGTGCCCACCCACCTGAGCCACACTGGTCAGGGCTTACTCATTTAATTATTATTAACTTATCCATTTTACAGGTAAAGGAAACTGAGGCGCTAAAAGATTAAGTAATTTAATGAAAGAAAAGAAAAGCATGTCCAGCCCTGGCTAGTGTGCCTCAGTGGATTGAGCACCGGCCTAAAAGCCAAGGAGTTGCTAGTTTGATTCTCAGTCAGGGTATATGCCTTGATTGTGGGCCAGGTCCCAGGTTGGCGGGGGGGGTGGTGAGAGGCAACCATACACTGATGTTTCTCTCCCTCTCTTTCTCCCCTCTCCTTCCCTCCTCTCTAAAAATAAATAAAATCTTTAAGAAAGAAGAGAGAAAGAAAGAGAGAGAAGGAAGAAAGGAAGGAAGGAAGGAAGGAAGGAAGGAAGGAAGGAAGGAAGGAAGGAAGGAAGGAAGGAAGGAAGGAAGGAAAGAGAAAAGAAAACCATGTCCAAGTAAAAGGCTGGGGGTTGGGGGCAGCAAAACAGCATTATATCGCTTATAGAAATACGTGAGAAAAGTCCAGCCTAGATGAGTTTCTTTTGTATTTCAGGTTTCTTCTCCCAACACCTACATCTGGGGCTATGGAAAAATATTTGTGCTGCTTGTGAGCAGGACTGGCCTTGATAGGGTGTGACAGGAAGGACAGGAGGAATGTTCTTTTCTCTCCAAATGCATCTCCCCTTCAGCTGCTGTGAAACCTGCATGAAATCCCCACTGACATCTCTGTCTCCCCTCTGGTTAATGTTATCCAAGATTAGTTGTAAAAAATACATATTATTAAAACAGTAATAATTAGTTATATAATCAGCTCTTATCTCTTTGCAACATATTAATTTAGAGGTAGGAGTTAGCCCGGGAGGAAAAAAGGACCCCTAAGGGCATGAGACAGAGTTTGAAGAAAAATGAGGAGGGGAAGAGTTCTTTGGGGGAATGGCTTGGTAAGACGGGCTCATGGATACCCAGGAGGCAGTGTAAGCACAAAAGAGAATGCCCTGTCCCTCTCTCACACCTTCTTTTTATTTGACCTAATGTCTCCAAGTCTTTCTTTGGCAGATTTTCTTATAAAACCCCTACCAGTTGCCCAAAGGTCATTATTGCCTCTCTGCATTGCAACAAAACCACGCATCTGTCCCTGAGGCTCCCCAGTTGCCCATTTCAACCAACAGATACCCATCTGCCCTGAGAGTGCATGAAGGCAGAGGGATAGGAAGGACATCAGTTCTATATGTTACATATGTAACATGAATTCTATAACATCAGGTCTTTTCTCAGGGATTAGTTTCCTATGGCTGCTATAACAAATTATTCCAAACTGTATTCTCTCAGTTTTGGAGGTCAGAAGTCAGAAATCAAGTTGTGGACAGTGCCATACGACCTCCACAGGTTCTATGGGTGAATCCTTCCCTGCCTCTTCAGCTCCTAGTAGTTGTCTGCAGTTCTTGACTTCCTTGGTTTGTGGCCACACCACTCCAGTCTGCCTCCATCTTCACACGTTCTCTATGTTCTCTCTTCTTTAATTAGTCTCAAATCTCCCTCAGATATTCTCATATAAAGACACTTCCCATTGGATTTAAGGTCTGCCCAGATAATCCAGAATAATCTCATCAGCTCAAGATCTTTAATTTATTATATCTGCAAAGACCCTATTCCAAATAAATTGACACTTGCAGGTGCCAGGGATTAAGATATGAATATATATTTTGGGGGGATGATCATTCAATCTACTGTACTCCATCAGAAGGACAAAAGAGAAAAAATGGGAAACTAATATACTGTTTTAGAACCCCAATCTACCTCACCCCATCAAGAGAAATGCTAAAATAAGCGGTTGTATAGTGATGCTCTGCAAAGCATGCCAGGAAAAAATAACAAAAAACACCACGTACCAAAGGCCCACAATGCTGATAAGCATGAATGTGATCTTGGATGATGCACATATCCTTGAAAGGCCTCATTTTCTTATCTATAAATGAGGAATTGTTCAGATGTTCTTTGAGACTTCTTCCAACTTCAACATCTTATGATTCTACAGAAAATTCCAGGCATGCATTTAAGCCCAGCATGCACGCAGTTAGAAAACAGACAAAATAATGTTATCACAGCTAGTCTTTCACTCAGCAAACACTGTGAATGCCTTCCTTTTGCCAAGAAAATGAAAAGGCTTCAGTACACTGCATTAACTACAACTAAATCCTGAGAATCTCTCAGTGATGACAAATCAACAAAACCCCACAAAATTAAACTGTTTTATATAAAGTCTACCCTATCAAAAAGAAGATCAGGAAAAGAAGAATCCTAACATAACTAATCTAAAGTAGGGCTGCCTAGTTGGCTCTAGTACTTGATTTTGTACAGTCTATGGGTTCTGAGAATGACACTAACTCTATGAGATCTTGAGGAAGTCATTTAATATTCCAGAACTTGTTTGCTCATGTGGAACATGGAAAAACCATAAGAATGCATATTCCACAGGAAATGGTGAGGACCCAACTGAAGAAGGTATGGTAGGCATTTAGCAGCAGATGCCTGACATGGGTTATTTCTTCTGTTTGCCCCTCTCAGGAGAAAGTAAACAGATCTGACCTTAAACAACATCATAAAGTTCACTTTTCACCTGCTTTCCTGTACTCTTTTTTTTTTTTTCCTTCATGATGGCAACTCTTCTGAGTTTGTTAGTTTTGCCCATTCATTCTTGCATTTAACAAACAGCAATGATTAATATCAAGGAATTTTTTATAGAAACACAGAGATGAATAATATTTAGCTCGTGGCCTTCAAAAGCATCCATATATGTCCTGCACAGCAATAATTATGTATGTAATCTAGATAATCATTTTGAAACTTAACTAATTCCATGCTACTCATCTTTATAATAGAAGTAATTGCATTCACCTCTGACTTCTCAATGTTATTGAGAAATTAAAAACTTGTTGAGTAAGATCTTTAAATCTTTAACTAAACAGTAAATGGAAGTATATGGTTTATTTTTTCCTGATTTTTATTTGACATTGTATTAATATGAAAGCTACTTTGAAAATAATAAAAATATAGACAATTAATTAGAAATTCAACTAATTAAGTGAACTCTCAGAGTTGTCAATTAGAGTCATGTATGTGTCTCTATTTGCTTATCTGCATATTTACTTCTTCCCTGTTGCAAAAATGAAACTGGAGCAGCAAAACTAACTCAAGTAGGCAGCATTTAAAAGCCTGATCCAGGTTAACATATATAGACTTAAAAGTATGAAAAACTGATTTTCTTTCATTTAGACTTTCATTAATGGGCCTTGTCATTCCTCTGGTGTTTCTTTTTGTTTTTGTTTTTCAAAAGATAACCTGCTTAACAAACTCTACACAAATCACCTTGGAGTATTCTCTTCATTATGACAAAGTACAAGAACTCATATTTTAGTTTCTTTCATATAAGCACATTTACAAAACAAGTAACAAAAGATTCTAAACATAATCCAGAAGAGTTAATGTTCATATGGGACATTATAGTCATAGGAAGAAATAAGACTTTTTATAAATTCTAAATTTGTTTTGTTTTCAATACAGTTTTGATGCAATATCATAGTTAGCCATCCCTTTTGATACAGAGTATTGGGATGAATGAAAAGGGGTTATTTTTACTTCTCAGGGCCAAAACAATCTAGAGATTGGAACTAGTAGGTGATGTACCTTTGAATAATATTTCAACCTATGATTTTATACTAGTAAAACCTAGCACTTATTTTTCTTTTAACTGACTTGAGACAAAAATGGCTTCATTAGCTCTCACCATTATTCCAAAGAACAGACAACTTCAGATAAAAGTCATATATTTTTGAAATTTGTATAATTGTGCTAATGTGTTCTTAGAGATGAAAAATAAAAAGCTCACTCATAAACCTTATAACACTCTAACCACGGGAACTTTACTCTTTTTAAAATTAAGAATCAAACTTTTATTAAATGTATTCTAACTAGCTATATCTTTATAGAAATATCACCTTTATGAATGAAGAATTTAGGGTTCAGAGAAACAAGGAGAGTCTGAACTGGAATGCTTGTTCTTTTGCAATTAATCAATACTTCAGAGAATGTATTGTAAAAATATAAAGCATTATTTTACATTTTAAGCATTATCCTACACTGAAGTGTGCAGTTAAATTTTGTGCTAGATCCTAAACAAGGACTACATGAGCTCACTAGGGAATGAGATGAAATCTTTGATAAATAACTTGGAAGTGCTGTTTTTTTTTTTTTAATTATAGAAGTGTTTAAAGAATTTACATTTCAGGTAAAGGGCAACCATACATTGATGTTTGTCTCCCTCTCTGCCTCTCCCTTCCCCTCTCTCTAAAAATAATAAATTAAATATTATATAAAAAAAAGAATTTACATTTGAGTTCTCTAATTGAGTCAAAGTGATTTCCTATTTTGATTATTATTTATTCTATTTTTATTTGTTTTGTTGTCAAAGTTATAAGCAGATAAGATTTACAGGAAATGTTGATATATGATGTATGTATATATGTACATAAATATTTATACAGGATGGCCTATTTAAAATCATAGTGCTTTACATGGGCCTCCTATTGGAAATAGTTAAACATATATTCACTTCTTTATACATAGAATGAAAAGTATACACAGAGAATATATTCATGATTATGTGACTTTTAAAGATTGTGGGGGGAGTTTAAACTAAAATAGGCTAGAAATTAACAAACAAAAGCTTTCATGCTGTTTAATATTTTACTTCTAAGTAGTATAGAAATCTTATTTTACTCTCCTAAATGTTTAAGACAAATTATTTGTATTCTTATAGGTCTGAAGTCAAATATAAAGAAAAAATATAAGTAAGAATTAAAACCTCCAAAAACCTATTGTTCAAAACCACGAAAATCAGTCAATGATGTCCAGAACAGTGAGATATTTTTCAGCTCAACAGTAATAGTTATCAGTAAACCCTAACAGTAGTAAAGAATAGGTGGTTATACCATAGTCCTCTTGGTTGTCATTGTTTTGAAGGTTTAGATTTACATCAATTTCACAGAATTGTGTCCAGATTAGTAATTCATCTTTATTTCTTTTTCTCCCAAAATGATACTACCTTTCTTCCAATAAGAAAATTAAAATTTTAATTGTCCACTTATTTTCCAGAACCACTTCAAAGTTGTTAAAGATTTCAGAAATAAAGTCTGATATCATAGTGTTTTCCCTCAAACATTTGATGCTGTTTACTGTCTCCCTGAAGGTGGGAGAAATAATCTTTTTATATTTTGTTCAAGTTTATTGTGCTTCCTTCAGATTAGTAGTGAGGAAATTACATTTATCCTGCAAAAAAAAAAAAAGATTTTAAAATGTGATAGTGACACTACCAGTTTGCACCGGTTCCAAAAGAGCTTGGTCATTGTAAAGTTTCACTCTAAAAACACAGTATTTAGAGGCCAACCATGAAAACTGTACTCAGCAAAAGAACTTTTCTATAAATGAGCCCCAATCTTGCCTTTTATTAATCACTAATGAGATGGGACTTTATTTTTCATGCTTAGTAAACATTTAATTTATTCTTTTGTGAATTGTCCCTGTCTTTGGGCATTTTTAAATTAGAGTATACAGTAGATGCATTTTGTCAATTTACACAAGCTTTTCTATATTAATATTATTAGTCCTTTAGCTCCATTTTAGTGGCAAATCTTTTCCGAGAGTTCCTTTGCCTTTAAATCTATGTCACGTTTAACTTACAAATGTTATGTTAAACATTAGTAATCAATCACTTATTTTCTAACTGTGGTGGAGCTGTTAATTATACAATTATTTGCAATGCTAATTTGTGGGAAATATGTTTGAGCACAGTTTTAGACCACACTTTTTTTATCCAAAATCAAAAAAAATGGAAAATATGGCTGAAAAGGTAGGCACAAGTCATGTTGGAGGCTTTGAATTCTCAGATAATGAGATCATTGTATATGTGCTTCATATCTACTTGGATGCAATTGTGGATCATGATATAGTAAGGCATCCCTGTATGTTAGTATCTTTGAAGCAGTGGAGTAGATTCCAAGTCATCTGGACACTGTCATATTATTTCACTCTTTCTTTTTAATTCTCATAGAAGCCCCCTCCAGGCAGATATTTTAATGGATTCACCCATATTATATCTAAACCCACATCATATCTAAAAGCTTTAATATATACATATGATATTTACGTAAACTAAAAATCAACAGTTCACTCATTTCTTCTACCGCTTTCACCTCTAACAACCACCAATTTGTTCTTCATACCTATGAGCTGCAGGATGGGGGGTTGGGGGATAGTGATTTAGGTTCTACATGTAGGAGATCATATGGTATTTATCCTATTTTAGAAATAATTAGTTTAATTTCACAAAGAAGTGTTGATTTTTCTGTTTTTTACCTACTCTTCAAATCCATGTATCATGTCTTTGTCTTTGACTATCCTTAGGCCATAGTCTGGCCAGTTTAGGCCAATGATCATCAATAAATATAACACAGAAGTACTGCAAAAACTCTTATACTGATCAGAGAGAAACTTTGAAGGCTTCTATCCCAGCATCTGACTCAAACTTTCTGTTCTAGCAGGCTTCTCATTCCACATAAGCCATATGTATGACCACCAAACTTGGAACTTCTGAGACATATCTTCTTTTGAGGAATTCTCATAAATATTCTTATCTGTGGGAGATTCAGGTTTGCTAGTTTGGTAGTAAAGGAAAATGAGAACAACCTTGAACTTGGTCCAAATCCTTGTCTTTGCCTTCCTTCAAACCCTGGGAGCACTCTAAGATTGGAACTAGCTCACCAATTGGGCTATAGCTTTTCAGTGAAA
This sequence comes from Noctilio leporinus, assembly GCA_004026585.1. Classification (NCBI taxonomy): domain Eukaryota; kingdom Metazoa; phylum Chordata; class Mammalia; order Chiroptera; family Noctilionidae; genus Noctilio; species Noctilio leporinus. Next base: position 43,055 of record PVIW01004847.1, on the reverse strand, counting down.
TAATCCTTAAAAGGGCTGAGATACAATGTACTGTTTCAAATCTTCAAACAACATATCTAAAAGAAAACATTAAGATAGCAATATTTAAACTAAGTTACAACAGTTTCTTACAGTTTAAATGATTGTAACAAAATAGTTGGGAGGGGATAAGAAGTTAATTTCACCTGTAATTAGAAGCAAATTCTCAACTTAAAAATGTAATATTATTCCTTTCAATATAGAAACAAAGTAGTCAAAAAATGTTCTCCTCGAGTCAATCTGCAAACCATTCTTCTCTCTATGATTTTCTCATCTTCCCCCAACCTTGCAACCTACCACATTAGCTTAACCTCTTTCTTCTCTTTCCTTTTTCTGGGATGATTTGTATATAATTAAAAGAACCAGTTACTCTTTCTTTTTTAACTTAGCATATGCCCAGTAGACATCTAGCTATATCTACCATCCAGAACTTAGTTTCTAAAATTACCACAAAAGAAATCTACCAAATTAACTGAATCACCTTATTGAACCACTATTCTAGACCCTGATTCTGCTTTTTTTCCTCTCATTTTTTCTCTTTTTAATATATCCTTGTGGATTTGAAGAGTTTGGAGGGAAAGGAGGGGGTGTATGATTTATCCTTTCTAAAACATAAGAAAATAATAAGTAAATATTTCAAGACAGAAAGCATAATTTTTATTTTTATTGATTTTCATAGGTCCTACTTTATTTTGGTAAATCAGAAACTAATAGAATATCATTGCTTTGGGGGGGTGGGGATGATGAGTTGTTGGCTGTGGCAAAAAGAATGAAGAACTGTGGGGATGCAACTTCAGCCTGTACAATTTGCAGCTTCTCCTGTAGGAGATGAAGCAAAATGCTCTCAGTGAATGCATCACTGAGAAAAAAAGAGGAGACACTTCGGGGGAGGATAGGAGAATGAACAAAGAAAATTGTAATAATCATACTGATTATTAATCTGTATGTATTATTAACCATACTGATTCATAAACCACATTCATTATAAAGAAGTCAAAAAAATTAAAATATGTGAATTTGAAAGAAGAAAGAACAGTTATACTCAGATAAAAATAATGTACGCTTTTCCAGGATCACTCCCACGTTGTGTTTTCAAAAATTTAAACATATTACCATGGACCTGTGACTTCAGTTTCTTGAAGTCAAGCTTGGGAAACAAACTAAAAATACCTGTAAGGAAACATACATGTAAACAAAAAGAGTGACATGAACAAAATGATCAGCATCATCTCAACAGACAGTGTAAGTATCAAAAGTACAAATAAATGGCAGCTTACCCATGAGATAAGGTGCGGTACGTGTACAATCTCCAGATAAGAACAAAATCATGGCACTTACACAGTAACAGCACTATTAGTTATATGTGATATCTGAAAAATATGACAACCATCTCAATCTGCTCAAGTAGCACTCATGGTAAGGGTGAAATTTTATCAACACTGGTTAACTTATTGTGTATTAGGAAACTAGCAAGGAGATAAATTGATGGATTAAAAGATAAACTACCTACAGGCAGACAAACAGATGAACAGATAGAATTACAATCAAATGTGTACTTTATTCAGGTAGAAAGTTAATAACCAGCCCCAAGAAGTGACATGTCTGTTAGGAAAGCCTTGAACACAGTTTTCTGACTTTGTTTTTAATTTAGTTCCTCTACACTCATGATACTTATATTAGGTACACCTCTCTAAAGTCTCTATGAGATAGTTTCTATTTGTTAAATGAATCTTGTAACATCTTCATATAATTTTTGAAGGTAAAAGACATATGAAATATTTAGAAGACTGGGGAAAATGCCCTCTATTAATTGGCACACATTAACATGCCACCATTTTCTTCAGTAATTGGAGTTCAGTCAATATACCATTATACAATGTATATGTGAAGTTATGAAGCATCTTACCACATTGTCAAGGGACCTTAGGGGCATCTTTGCTGACAAAGGTAACTGGCTATTTTTCTGGGAATAATTTAAATGTAGGCTGAGGGAGGGGACATCCTTGAGATCCTTTCTGGTTCTTATTTTCTATGGATCCTAATTTCTTTTTCCCATTTAGGAAAATACTGACTCTGAGACCCATGGGATAGAGGTGGAAAATAAAACTGCTCTCAAACTTTTACTTTAAAAAATCCCATAGCTTTTGGAGGAGGTAGTCTGGATTCCGGTGACAGCACAGGTTGAGATCTCCCCTGAAAAGAACCCACCTACCATTTTTCTTTATAAGAACCCCCTCCTCACGCTACCTCATTCTACACACAGCACTAAGGAGTAAGAGATTTCTTTCTTGGCCAGAAAATAAGAAACTGAGTTGATTAATTTCTTCTCCTGTGCTTCATAAAACTGGGAAGCTATACTTGCACATATTTATCTAACCTTTCTGGAAAAAGCCAAGATGGAGATTCAGATCATTTTCTACAAGGGAGACAAAACTTGAATGTGGATAACCTTTGGGATAGGTCATCAGCCTGCTAAGAAAATGGACCTCTTCTTAGATAGATGGCTTGCTGGCATTCTCTCCTGGCTAACATTCTTCTACCAGCAACTAGTGTACGATTCAGAGCTGCTCCCCACACACTGGGTCCTTGGGATCTTCAATTTTCCCCTTCATTTATCTTCTGATACCTCTCCATCCAAGGTTTCTTCTTTAGCACAGAGGTCATCTTAATTTTCAATGACTTTACTATACATAATAATAAAGATAGATATTAGCATGTAAGCTAGATAAGTAAGTAATAGTAGGTAAAATCTCATTTCTCCTTTGAGTTTGGCATAGTTTAGCATCATAACCAGACTCCTAACAGGTTTTTCTAGATTTTATTCCCACTCAACTTGCATGTTCCTGCAATATGGCTGTTCTTACACTTGAATTTCTCTTTGGTTCTGGGATAAAACTATTCAAACCACAATTTAGAAATTTTATCCTTATAAACTAGATTCTTAAGATCTTATATTGGGGTCAGGCCAACCTAACAATCTATACATTAATTTTCCTACTGATCAAAAATGTTCCTCAATTTCTCTTTCTCTTTCCTGGAATGACCTGCCCAGCACAAATACTAGAGATTTGTCCTTCCAGTCTCTTCAATCATGTCTCCTTTCCTTCTCCCAAGCATTTAAAACATGTCTGACTTTCCCCAAACCCCAGTTAATATATTTGCTTTTCTTGCCTCTGCATTTTTCTTTCTTTTTTGAAATGTTCCACATGGAGGCTCTATATTTCTTTCCCCAAGAAGATCTGACCTTCAGTTATATTCACTACCAGTTCAGTGTACTAGTTAACATTTGGAACTTGAGACAAATCTGAATTCAAACTACCACTGTGCCACTTAACTGCCTGTGTGACCTGAAGTAATTTCCTACTCACTCTGCACTCCAGTAGTTAGAAGCTTGTTCTCTTACCAGCTGGATGACCTTGGGCCAGTGACTTAACAATACCAAATCTCACTGTCCTCAGTTGTAAATGACAGTACCTACCTTATAGCTGACAGAAGGAATAAATGTGGTGATCCATATGAAAGTGTTTAGCACCATGGCTAAATAAATGAAGTACTCTATAAATATTAGTTGTTACCATTATAACTATTTCAAATTACCAGACTCATTTTGTATATACCAACCTTTCTGACTTCAAAAGTTATGATTTCTTAAACCCAGACTTTATTATTCCTTATTAGCCACAAGCTTTCTCTCATAGTCTACATGACGTTTCAAGTAGGAAGTTTGGGATGCAGGAAATATTGCTGGACATTTAAACAATCAAAGCCATTTAAGCGTGCCTGAATTTCAGTTATGGTGAGTCTTTACTTGTTCCACCTCTTCTGTATGCTACAGCTTGCTAACAGAGCAGCTGCCACCTGAATGCGTCAAAACCTCACTGTTAAGATTATTATGAGAGTTATAGCCACAGAACATCACTGAGCCAGAGATCTATGAAACAACATGAAGACCATGAGTAGGAATCAACATACATGCCAGGTGCTTCAGAATCCCATGGTGGGGAAATCAGTACTTCAAATAAGTAGGAGCCCAGGGTGGGAATCTGACCACTGCATGAATCATTCACTGAACTCCAGCTTGTTTCAGCTGAAGTGGCTGACAACCTCCAATGCCCCCTTCCTCCTTCATTGCTCCAAAGGTTATTCTTCCAGACAATGAGAGCCCATTCAAGAGATTATCTTCCCAGAAAGAAGTTGTTCTAGTTGCTACAAACTCTTGCCAGAAATTCCAAGAAAGTTTATAAGGTATATTTTTAGGATGATGTGGAGTATGTCAGAAGCATTCCAAGTGTTACTTATTATGCAAGAAAGAGCTTAGCTTTTAGAGTTTGTTGTTGGTGGTGGTGGTGTTGCTGGTGTTATTGTTGATGGAACCTAATCTACCATCCCCTGATCAAAAACAGAAAGAATATATACAGTAATATAAATTATTATTACTTGCAACAACTAAAATGGAAATTCTATAGAAAGTGAAAACTGGCAGATTTGTATATTAAACTACATTTTTTTTGTATCTGAAAACCAAGATTATGCTGGTAAAATATAAAAATAGTAATTGAACTTACCTGTGATGAATGTAGACTCAAATAATGATGTCAAGTCTGGTAAGGGTTTGCAAACCCTTGCAAGATGTCAAGAAAAAAAAAGGAAAAAAAAAAAAAAAACAACTATATTATACTCCTGAACTTACAGAAATATTCATTCAGTTTAGGGTGTTTCAATGGATTACTTTCTGAAATTGCAATGAGAAATTAAAAGAAATTTTGTATAGCTACTTCTAATGGAAGCTCAGATTGGTCAAAATACATAAAATATTTAAAGCACCTGTGTCCAATTTATTCCCACTATTGTAAATTAAGTTAAACCACAGAACTATGTTGACTTTGGGGGTCTTTTTCATTGATGAACCCAAGGTATTTCTCCCCTTTAATATCAATGACCATGTTAACACATTTTTCCTCTTTAATTCCACATGAACTACAATGAAATGGTTACAGACAAAACCCCAAAACATAATTTTGATTTTAATGAAATAATCCTTAAATTATTCTGCTTTTTACTAAGGCTTTTCCTGTTGTCCCGCAGTGCAGGTTCCTGAAGGCCTCCTCCTTCAAATGTCTCTTTGTAGGTGACAGACAGAGTTGTTTGAGGAATCCTTGACGGGGGATTGTGATTCATGATGCAATCTATATACCAATCTGCTGCCTTAGTTCCTCTTTATTTACAGTTTGGTAAAGAATGTAGGTGGAGATGTTATGGGCACATTCACACACATGTTCCCAACAGTATTGGAAAAGGAATGGTCAAGGGAGAGTATTATCAAAGTAAAATCAGGCAGACATTTCAGATTCCAACAGGTAACTAAAAAGGGAATACATATATGCAAGATCCCCTGGGTTTGAGGGCAGTCCGTGTAAGTCTTCACATCTCTCAGTGTGTGCCCAGGGTGGAGAGGGTAGGCCTTCCATCCTCAAATCTAAAAAAAGATTGAGAGATTTTGAAAGGCCCAGGTGTGCCAAAGGTCAGAAGGATCAACATACAAACCCTGCTATAGGAAAGTGGGGGAAAGATTCCAATAGAAAACCACTGCAAAGGGGGAGCCAATGGAGGTAAGGAAGTTTCTGAATAATTAAAAAGTTAAGAATCAGCAAACTCAGTTGCCATGGGGGAAGGAGGTAGGGTGGGAAATAAAAAAGTGGTTGATGTGGTAATTAAGAATTTGGTGAGAGCCTAGGCAGGTCACCTCCTTTCTGAGATCAGAGCCGCATCAGAAATTCTTTCAAGTGTCCTTCTGCGTCGCCAAAGATGACAACAGGAAATCAATAAGTGCTTGAAATGAAAGGAGATGTTGGCGAGCCCCCAGGCTACAGATTTCCCGCCGCCAGCCTTTTCTGAACTCCTAGCGTGCCTTTGCACCGCCTCTCTTAAGAAGAGCTACCTTTTATTCCTATCCTCAGGACGAAGGTAAGTGCTCAGTTAGCATATCTATTAAATGCCGGCTGCAGTTCCAGGTCTCGGATGGTGCGCAGAGCGCGCGGCCGCGGCTTGTCGGGCCAGCCCGCGAGACAGCGGGAGAAGGGAAGGCTGGCCAGACGGCCCCCGCCACACACCTCCGGGCCGGCCCAGCTGCTCCAGGATTTAGTGCTTCTGAGCTAGAACTGGAAGGTCTCTGCCAGAGCAAAGGGCCCGAGCGACCTCTGCTACAGGAGCTCTCCTTCCACTTCGTTTGTTTACAAACAAGCACAAAATCACTAACAACACAGTAGGACCAGAGCTCCAAAATTGAAGCTCGGAATCACCAAAACTCCGTTTGGAGTCCCAGACACCGGTCTGTTCCCCTTCTCACCCCTTTCCTAAAATGTCTTGATTGAACAATCTTTCTAGAACCTAACATCCCCGGGACTTTTTAATTAGGTAATTCATTAGTAAGTCAAAACAGACATTTATATATTCTTTTAGCTCTTGTAGTTAAGTATTCATTTCAAAATGATTATAAGATACCGGAATAGGCAACGCATAATAATTTTAATTTATATGCAAATCAATTGGTTCATCTTAAATGTCTTAAAAAACAATTATCGTATTGTATCATCGGAAATTCGGATCAAGCCGCTTGAAGAGACAGTTCGGAAACAAGACCTGGACTGGCGAGAAAATTTAGAACGCCCAACAAATCAATAATGTTTGAGGCAGTTAAACATCTCTAGCCATTGGTATTTACATACTCGCTTGTTGCGAGATAAGGAGCTGGGGAAATTGCCTGCCAGGGTTGAGATCATAATCCAGAGTGAAGAAAGTAAGTGGTAGCACGCAGCGGGGCGCGAGGGCTGTAAAATAATACTGTACCTTTCCCAAATCCTGACGCTTGGGTGAGACACGGCTGGCTGAGGTCACCCCACATTTGTCCTCGGTCTTGCCCCGCTTTGATCAGAAAATTCTATGTCCTCTCAGACCTTCACAATTGATTCCTGTCCTAACAGTTCTGCCACTTGCTTCAAAATGTTAGAGGGGAGGGTATAATAAAGAACCTTATTAAAATTCTCTGACCCAGTTCAGCCAGTACCGCTCTGCTTGGGTTGATTTGGGAGAAAGGGTGTTTAATTTTCTGTACACCCCACACCTTAAATCAGGTAGCCGAAAAGACAAAAAGTTGGGCTAGTGGAAATGGTTATTATCATTTGACTTGGTCCAATTTTTGGAAAAGTAAAAAAGATGTATACATCCGAGGAAATTTTTTAAAAGACATTCTAGAACACTAGTCTCATCAAGGATTACCAGGAGAACTGACCAGAGTTAGTTATGTCGAATTGTAACAGCCTTGAAATTCACAGATCCATGAGGTCAGAGTCTCCCCAACCCAGGCGACCAGGCCCTTAAGGAGCTGGTGGTACCTTTGATGCTGCGATCTTCTTTACAACTGCAGGGCAGAGAGTGTTTGCTTTGCTTGGGCGCTCCCTCCACCCCTTTCTAATTTGGAGTAATCGGAATCTAAATACAATCGCTACGGCCCGTCGCCAAGGCCCACTATTCCATTTCTGCTGTGACAGGGAAAAACCTGAAATCCACGTCTTACATCTGCTCGGTGGTTTGAGCCCCCAGCACCCTGCCTCTCCGCTGCATGCCTAATGTATTCCCCGGTGGTTCTGGGCATTAATTAGTTGTTTAATAGGAGTATGACTAAAAATGTAAAAGAAGGATTAGGAGCGTGAAACGTATGTCCAGCTCCTTCCACACACTCGAGGAGGGAATGAGAATCATTCTGTATCTTCTATTTCTCCAGGAGCCATTTGCATTTCCCACCAGCTGCTCACTTCAGCTGCGCGGATGCTGGGCAAGGCGAGGACCCAAAAGCTCAGCGCGGTGTCTGCGACCGCCGGACTGGGGTTAACCAGCCCCCAGCGGGCGAGACTCCAGACAGAAGGGGGGCGAGGGGACGTGAGCTTCCCGAAGCCTCTCCATCCCAGTTCGGGTTTGCAAACCTCTGAATCCAGAGGGGGAGGAGGCTGCATGTGCAGATCTGCGCTTCTCCCCAGAGTAGCCCAGTTCTCTTTCCCTTGTCTCCCAGTGTCTCTGAATCTTCCTGTCTCTGATTTTCTCACTCTTTCCCCACTTTTTCAAGAGATCCCCCATCCTTGCCACCAGAATGAATGAAGACGAAGCCGTACTATTTGAGTGTTTCCTCTCTCTCTCTCTCTCTCTCTCTCTCTCTCTCTCTCTCTCTCTCTCTCTCTCTCTCTTCCTCCCTCCCTCCCTCCATATATATATATGAAAGGGGATAGGGGGCATTAACCTATTACTCAGGAGGGGTGGGAGAAACCCATGATAGGCAGAGATGAACATTTACCCGTCCTTGTGACTTTACAGTTCAGTTGTAAGACTTGTTAATTAAATTTGATTTCTTGTCTCAGCAAGATTTCAGAAATCGGAAATAAAAATCACCAGAGACAGGGGGGGAATAAAAACAATAATAATAAAACAGCACGTGGGCATTTTCTCTTCATGTCTCTTTCCTCAAATAAAACTGTCTTGAATTTTCCCCCGGTAAAGAGAGAAAGTTTGCGTTTTCACGGATGTTATGTGAAGGTTAGTAATGGCTTTAAAATGTAGACCCCTCCTCAGTTTTCTTCATGGCTGAAGAGGCTATAACCCTTTCCATAAAGTGAGTCCATCTGTCGACTGTTAGCTGTTTCAAAGTGAAGGGATTTAACATTCAAAACAAATTGAGCAAGTTTGTTTGCCTGTTTTTACTGCTAACTCAAATGAATTCAAAACACGGAGTAATTCAAGAAAACACATAACATGTTCCAGACAGCCCCCAAATGCAGGGGGAAAACCCACACCTATGTGGTGACCTGGGTTATTTTAAACAACAGGCCTTTTTAATGTATGTATTTCACACAAGTTCTCCCAGCAAATCACTTCTCTTTTCTTAAAATTGCAGGAATTGGTACATTGACTTAAGAAGAGCAACACAACTTTTAGAGAGAACTTTATTTTCTATTGAGGGCCAAAAGGGAGGGCGCCTTAAGGATGGGCCTGGCTGAGTTTTGCTCCTATGTAGGAATTGATTTTGGTGGGAACAATCCAACAGAGAACTATGGCTGTTTTCCAACACTTTCCAAAAACATATATTAACAATATGCCCTTGAGACTGGAAAAGCTGTCCAATACGCCTGGCAGAAGCCTTCACACCTGGTCTTCCAGGAGAATCATAATTTATAGTCCCTCCACCCAAGGGCAGGACAGAACATAAGTATCCTGGTCGCTACCAAAACACATACCCTTGCTCTAGCCAAGAAATCTAAAAATCAGGGTTTAGAAGTAGGGCACACTTTTCGGATGAAAATGACCTCTAACGTCACATGTTCTTCTATTTTTAAGAGAACATGTGGATTTGAGGGGAGCTTCCCTTCTCGCCCCCAACCCATGCAATTTAATACCATGCTCGACAGGAACCTTAACCTCGTCATTTTAAAAAATGAGATATCCGTGACCCGGGATGAACTCTTGAGTGTAGGTACACCAGAGGAAATTCTAGACCGTATGAGGGCCTGAGACTTGTCCAGCGCAATCTCTTCGAGTACACTGGTCAGTGTGCGTCAGTGCCCGCTGGCGCGCGGACACTGGGTGTCGCGTACCTGTTTCGTTTCCTTTGCCTTGACCTCGCGGGCCTGTGTCCCGGCCCTCAGTTCTGGGCCGAGCAGCTGGGCCTTTCCGGGCTGACTATTCTCGCTCGCTCTCGCCCGTTCACCCCACTTTTCCATATTTCTCCTCGGTCACCCTCTCTCCCCCCACCCCAACCCGCCAACCTTAACTACAGCCGCCTGTCAGTCCCTCACTCCACTCCCCATCCCCACCCCACCCCCGCAATCCCTCGTTTCTGTGACCTCTTCCCTCAATCCTGCGGGCCTGAAAGAAGGTCACACACCAGCACACTCATCCCCACACCCTACAGGCCTCGTCTCAAGCGGTCTTTTGCACACTGTCCTTTGTTCCATGGCTTGGGCCACTTTCCCTGTCCCTTCCTCCCTTTCCCTCTCGGCTTGCTCCCCAGGAGTACCTTCCGGTCTCCCCGACGCCCTAGCCCTCCCTGTCTGATTTCTTCGAGCTCCCGGTTTGGCTCAGATTCCTTTTTCTCTGCTCCCCTCCCACCCGCCCGCCGTGTCCTCCTTTCCACAGTGGGAGTTCGTGAGCTTGCCGCTCGTCTGCTTCTGTCTAAGTGCCCCTCCCGACTCCCTCTCTTTGCCTCGCTCTTCGGAGCTCGTTCCCTGGCTCCAGACTCCTCGACCGGCCGGCATCCACCTCCCTCCCCTTCCTCGCGTCTCCGAGCCCCTGCTCGCTCCCCCAGCTCTCGCCCGAGCGCTGTGCCGGTGCCTGCTCGCCCGCCACGCAGCCGGGCTCGGCCGCCCGCCCGCCCGCCCGCCACTGTGCAGTGGAGTTTGGTGGAATCTCTGCTGACGTCACGTCACTCCCCACACGGAGTCGGAGCGGAGGGAACAGAGAGGGATGAGAGCGAGGGAGGAGAGAGAGAGTGCGAGACTGAGCGAGCTGGAACGGAGCAAAAAGAAACTGCCAGTGACGACTAGATACCCGAGGCCCCTGCGCCCCAGTGGATTCCCTCGGAACGTGGCACCCTCGGGAGCCCCGCAATCCTCTAGGCCCGGCTTTCCGGAGCTTGCGGTGCAGCCCGCGCCTGGCTCGCTGGAAATCTCCCGGGGAAACTGTGGGACGCGGAGACAGCAGCTCTCTCCCGGTAGCCGGTAAGTGGAGGCCGTCTGTCCCTCAAGGATGTGAGATAATGTGAGTTTAGAAATTTGTTCCACTTTGTAGAATCTTCACTGTAGGTGATTTGTAGCTCTTGGGGATGCCTTTCTCACCACCACCACCCCCCACCCCGCGCCTCCTAGGTAATGCAGTTGGCAAACAGAACTTGCAAAGCCCTGTTCCTCTCGACCTCAGTCACAGACACTACCTATGCCGCACTGAAGTAGAGAGGGAAGCAAGACCATAGCTGGCATTGGAAAAGAGGTATCTTCCCTTAAATCTCGGTGCCAACAAGGCAGGGACAAATCCTCAGGCTGAGGATTAGCATTCTCAAGATAAAGGGCTGGGAACAAAGTTTCAGCTACTGGAAGATTAGTCCCCTTACCATTGTTACCAATTGGAAAAAAGATTCCATCTTAACTGGCAGTTAGTGACCTCTCAGGCCCAAACGAATTACCTGGGAGCTAGGACTGGATGCCAAACTCACACAATTAATTCGGATTATAAATCCTTTAAATTGATCACCAGTCAACTCCAGTCTTGCACTTTAGGAGATATATTTTAAGCGGGTGCACGCAAAAGGGCTATTTTCCAAATGTCAAATAAGAATTAAAATATGATTCTAAATCTGAGAAATAGGACCCTCTTTTTATTCCAATATGACTTTATTTTCCTAAGCAATTTAGAGATCAAACCACCATAGGGTAGTCTGATTTTTACTCTTTTTGTACAAGTACTATGTCTTACTAAAGTAAACTAAATAAGAAAATCTTTTATTATTATAAATTAAAATAACAGAAACTTACACATTCTAAAATATTTTACAAAAAAATGATTTAGAGAGTTTTTTTTAATTCTTCTTAGGCTATTAGAATTAGAGATGGGTAGGAGGAAATTTTTCTAAAACTCAAATACCAATTATGCCAAGGAAACAAAGCAATTAAGCAAAACAGATTGAAGATTTTTATTAATATACCACAAAGTAATAATACAATGTTTCAATAACCAAACTGTCCCTAAAAATTAAATAGCTAATTTATTTATAGAATGTTTTACTTTGTCCCAGCAAAACTACACTTAAATTATTCAGATGCATTGTTTCTCAAGTTGAGCATATTTGTCTTCAAGTGTTCCTAAAGCATCAATATTAATTGGTTTAAAATAAGGCTTAAACTGGTAAAATACAGGACTTCGTTGTGTAGTGCTTTAATTTCCTTAAATAGTTACCTACTGTGAATTAATTTACTGGCTAATCTCACTAATTTAGTTCATTTAAGACATATGTTCTTCTGCTGTTTATTTTTAAATTTTCCACTACAGATTTTATTATAGGATATCAAAGTGAAAGAAAAGGGGAAAGAATGTGAAAAGAAAGAGTTTGGAATTATTAGTACTATATTGTTTCCTGCAATTTTTTCTTTTGACAATCACTAGAAATTATTGTTTAGCAAAATTGTTTTATTTCTTAGAGTTTGCCTGCCTGCACTGGCCACTGTGGTTCAGTGTGCTCCATTCGCTGTGTGGTGCTTTTAGCATGCTCACAATAGAAAACTCAAGTAGCACAGAGCAGGACTACCTAATATATACATTCCAACCAGGACATGAACTTTTGGAATGAAAACTTTCTATCAGGAAAAGTTGCACATCTTAATTTGTGACATTAGCCATCGAACCCAGTCCCTAAATCCTGCAGCCAAATTTGTGTTTAAGGCTTGTCTTGACAGAGCAAGTTTAAGAACCAACAAGCAGGAATTGGACAAATATTTTTTATTTTTAATTATCTTCCCTAGTTATTTAGATTCAATTTATCTAGTAGGCCTGGTCATTATATAAAGTAAAAATAAATAAATAAATAAGTGCAGGTTTCAGGGCTCATTTTGACTTCCAAATAAATCCCCAAGTCACAAGAACACATAGGGAGAGAGCTAAGGAACATGATTTGACCTTCTTTTCAATCTTTAGAGCAGAGTTCTTGAAGATTTGTTTTCTATTACTTTGGTCTTTAGAACTGAAGCTTAGGAGTAGGGGAGAATGTGTAATAATTGACTGACTTTATATCCAGTGACCCGATCTTTTTCTTTTGCATATTTCATTCTTTTAAAAAGTAAAAACTATTTGTAGTTACCATCTGCAATGCTTGGGCCACTGGTTAATAATGCAGCCAGTTCAGACGTTTAAAAAAAAAAAGATTATCGAAATGATGATGACATGCAAATTTCCCCTGGAATTATCATAAGTAAACATTTGAAGTCTGGACTAATAAAATCCCATCTGTGTTACTTCATATCGAGTTAGTAGAAAGCTGTGATAATGAATTTTGTAATATCTCACGAACAGACATCTCAATCAGGGACTAATCCTGTGATTTTACAGCAGAATCGCTAAATCTGGAGCCGCCAAACTGCTACTTCTGGGTCCCGGGGCCCTCAAAGATCCGCGGAGCCCCCGCCTTCGTCCTCACTAGCGGGTGGGCAAACCATTTGGCAGTCCCCACCCTTGGATACCCACGCCACTGCTCCAGGCAGCCCCTCCACTAAACAGCTACTTTGGCCAGGGTCTCTGGGTCCAACTCCTTCCAGGAGAGGCCAAAGAGCAGGAAAATGAGACTCAGGCCAGAGGCAGACCCGCAGCTACCTGTCCGCCTCTGTCCTTCCGCCAACCCGGCAACGCCCTCGCCCACTCTCAGAGGTAGATCCAAGTGCAGTGGGCCCTCCCGCGGCCGGCGTACCCTGGTTAGCGTGGGGAGAGGCAAAACACCCAGATCGAACTGTCCTGGGGAGCACGGGGCCTCCTTTCATTTCTTACGTCTTTAGAGCAGCTGCATCTCTTCTACCCAAACCGAGAGTGCCCCTCACTATCCACTTCTCCCGTTTTGCCTGTGGTGGAAAAGAGGGAGCGCGTTTAACGTTTGGCTCACTGCGTTGTGGTTGAAAATTTGAAAACGATTTGGTTTGCCTGGGAGGAGAAGGGGGAGAACTGGGGAGGCCGGTCGCTCGGAGTTATTTCTCCATCCTTGGTGGGCAGTAAACCCTCTGGGGACGTTCGCCCCGCTCTCCTCAGTCCTCATTCGGGCCACAGTTTCTCTCCTCCGCAATCTTAAATCATACTTTAGGGTAAATAAATGGTCGGGTGAGTATCTCCAGGGAGAAATGTGGCTAAATATGGAAAAGTGGCTCCTGATGGATGAGAGGCCCAAAGCCGACTTGTTCCTCGAGACCCCTAGGCAGAGAGTCTTAGAGTCGTGTTGGTTTCGGAGTCACAGAAAATCAAGAGTAATTGTTGTGTAGGATAGGAACAACGTGACTCTGACATTCTACAAATGTTCACTGAGTTCCACCAAACCGACAAGCACTGTGCGGAAGGGTGGCCTTCACTTGCAATTCCCCAGGACAAAAGGCCTCTCCACCCGCTCCCCAAAGTTTGCATCTGCTAAGGTTATCCTGGTGTTCAGATGGGCTCTTAACCCTTGACGGACACTCTATGAGTGTAGTTCCACAGCCTAGGTCCCCAGGACGGGGTAGCTTCAAAGGCCAAGAGCCACCGGGCCCATTCCCTGCGGTTCTGGAGGAGTTCTCCCCCTCATCCCCGGCCCAGCCCGAGCTCGGGTGGGGTCCAAGTTGGGCAGTCAATGGCTGTGAAGCCCGAGAACCTAGCACACAGTAGGCGCCTACCAGCCGGTGTTAAACTTGCCCCGCCTAGGGAGCACCCCCCTGAACTCTGCGCCTCCGCGGACCTCGGCTTCACACAGCCCTCCTTCTCTTCTGTTTTTCAGATAACTGGGCATGGAGACCAACTGCCGCAAGCTAGTGTCGGCGTGTGTGCAATTAGGTAAGCCTCGCTTCTCCTGCTCGATCCCCCGACGGGAGCCCGCGCCCCGCGAGGGCGGAGAGAGGGCACTCGCCCGCGGTGTGGGGCGCTTTTCGGAAGGATAGGCCACGCCAGGCAGTAAAGCGGCCTCGGAACAGGGGGCAAGACGCGCCCTGAAGCGCCCCGGCCTACCCCCACACACATACGCCCCCTGCGGGCAGACTTAGAGGCGCGGAGAGAGGACGCCCCCTGCGCCGGGCGGCCCAAAGGGTCCGCGAGAGGGGAGTGCCCTCCGCTCTCCTCTCTAACTGGGCCTTTGCTCTTTGTCCCTCTTTCTCCTCCGTCCTGCTTCCCCCACACCGCCACCCCGGCTTCTTTCCGCGCGGCACGTGGGCCTGACGCGCTTGGCCCAGGCGTGCAGCCGGCGGCCGTTGAAGGCCTCTTCTCCAAAGACTCGGAAATCAGAAAGGTGGAGTTCACGGACTCTCCCGAGAGCCGGAAAGAGGTGGCCAGCAGCAAGCTCTTCCCGCGGCAGCATCCTGGCGCCAATGGTAAGGCCGGGAGCGAAGCTCTGGCTGCGCGAGCTGAGCCTCCGCCGCCGGGCCTCGGGGCTTCTGAGCCTCCGCCGCCGGGCCTCCTCGCCTCGGGGCCTCCGGGCCTCCAGTGAGGCGCAAGTAGGGGAGCCCGCCGGAGCCCCGCTCCTCCTGCCCCTCGAACTTAGATTGGCCTCTGGGTCGGACGGGAAGCTGCCTTCCCAGGAGCGATCATTCCTTTCCCCAAAGCATACTGCACTCCTGAGAGCCAGCACCTCTCCCTCTAGCTTTCCCTGTGGCCTCCTCTTTGCGCACCCTAGCCTACTTCGGTGCCCCAAACGGGCGTGAAAAAGTTGTCCAACAGCGACCTCTGTCGCTCGCCACTACCCACTGCGGACAGCTCCGTAAAGGGCCCACCCGGTCCCGCCGGCTCCCTGCCGCGCCCCGCCCAGGCTGGTGGGTGGGGAGTTAAGCGCGGAAGGCGCGGACTGGAGACTGGGGCCGGCCGAGGTTTCGCCTGGCCCGGGAGTGGGAGGCGCTGGCAGCTACCCGCAGAGCCCGAGGGCAGCGAGTGTGCGCGGCAGCCAAGGGTGGAATGGAGCGCGTGCTCCTCTCGACGCGAACCTACCTGTTGTGCTGGTTGCAGGAACTCGCTATTTGGTGGTGTGGTTGCTAGATTGGCAGGTTGCACTCTGGACGAGTCCAGGAATATTGCTGCTCGTTCTCAGGCTTGTGTAAAACTGAAAACTGTTCCAAACCATTGCACAGGCCTTTGCTACATTGAAACTTGTCCTTGGTAGTGTGTGTATGTGTGACAGGATAAGATTTCCTTGGCAAACATGAAAAACTCAAATTTACTGTTTCTTTATTCTCCGGGTTTTCCAGGCTCCTTAATAAATAAGTGCCTAGCCTTAGGAGGTTGTTGACCTTTGATAGTGTGAGGAGATAAAACGACCCCCCCTCCACCCTCAGCCCTCGGCCCCTAACCCCCTCTTTCCGGATTAAAGAGTAAGGATACAAATGTAATGGGTGCCAGAGGGGGGCGAATGGGACCTTGGCCAAGTAAATAAACCAAATTACCACGAAGAAAACAAAAGCCCTGCATTCGGGCTTCCCAGCGAATCTGAGAGAAAAACATCATTTGTTGAAATAAAACGTCTAAAGTGGTCCAGAGCAGACCTTCCTCGACACTGCACAATATCGCGAGTCCTCCTGCTGGGCCAGTTAAATGCTCACTTGTCCAGGATTAACCCCATGGGGTTAAATGGGGCCATGCAGAGATAAGGTCGGGTGATTTCTGTCATTAAGATTGTGTTAAATTCTTCTTCTGTTTGATAATCGGTCGTAAAAATAAATTATTAGACCGGAGTATGTTTGGAATATGGTTAAAAATCAAGAGCAACTATGACTCCTGGGGAAAATACTTTGTGCAGGTTCAGCCCTGGCTCCAGCCAGACTAGAAGAGCTCCCCAATCTGACTTCGCACGGGGCGGACTGGCCGCCGCCCAACCGAGGCTGACATTTCTCGCTTCGCTGGGAGTAATAGAGACGCAAAATGTCTCCTCCTGCCCCGACCCCTCACAAGGTTCTTTGACCCCAGGAATAGTTTTCTGAGTACAGGTGGTCTCTCTGCGTGCTAGAGAAACAGGGCCCCTTAGAGTAAGAGCCCGGAGTGGGATGGGGACTTCCTAGGTGGGAAAGTAGCAGGCTAGCTGGAGAGTACTGTCTATTACTGTCGCAGTTCTTGGCATAGGACGCTGGCCATTCGCTTTTGATAATTAGTAAATTAAAAAGCACTAGAAATAACCGTTTCTTTCTAGCCCAGATTATTGTAATGCACTTGAAGGGCTCTTCCCCTACAATGCCAACCGTTTCTTTTCTACCTTTCAGGCCCAAAAAAGAGATTGCTACCCAACATGTGTAATGTTATTAATGCAGAAGAGGCATGTGATAGTAATAAATGCTGAAAATCGTGCCTTTATTGGCTTTTAGGGATCTGATAGACCAAGAAAAAAGGGAAAAAAAGTCTCACAAAATGAATGGGGGAAACTATAGTACCCTTAAAGGAAGGATGCTACTAGCATCCCCCTTTACTGAATGTAACTGAATGTAAGTTACTGAATGTAACTTATGTAAGAGGCAAACTCCTGACCACAGACTGTTTTTAAAAGAAAAAGATTTGTCTCCTTTGGGTTTTTTTTTTGTTTGTTTTTTTTTTTTTGAATAGTTTTTGTTTGCTTTTAAAAAGAAAAAAAAATGTTTACAATGACATGTGATTTTTCAAAAAGGGTTAGTACATTCTATTATTAGCACTACCCTCTCCTCACTCACAAAACCCCATGTCCTCACTGAAGACTAAAACCATTCTCTGAGTAGGCAGGGAGGACTTCTGGGAGGCCTGGGTCCAGTGTCCCTGCCCATCAAGTCCCAGTCCCCTTGATATCCTTTGGTCTTCCTACATACAGCCTGGCTCAAGCCCCAAACAGAGATGAGGCATTAGGTCAGCTGGAGACTTTTTAGGCCAGAGATTTGAGAGAGAAATGACTGGTCATGGCAAGTGGAGCAAGAAAACGTTGGCAAATGAAGCAGTAACTCCCAGAAATAAGAGGCACGGCCCTTGAGAACTTCTCCCAAAAACATATTTTCCTTGTTCGCGCTGTCCTGAACCTCCTGTGAAATTCAAAAAGTCGTCTTGACCTTCAGGAAAAGATTGGACTGACCTTCCCCTGTTAGTAAGCTTAAAGTTTCAGGGCTGTGGCTCTGGATTCTGGGCTGAAATCAGTCCATGCTATCTCCCCTTGGTCCTGGCACTTGGCTGCCCCACCAGACCTGGGTTGAGGGACCTTTGCCCGGCCTCCCCCAGAGGTGCCCTGAATTTTTAAAGAGCTTTGGCACAGTGACTGGGTTGACAGTGTTTCCGACCTGGGTCTCTAGTGTGCGAAAACTTCCTTCCCTTAGGAGAGAAACTCTCAAGACCCGGTGGGACACACACCCTCTTCCTGGGCAACAGCTCCGCCCCAGACGTCTTCAGAAGACCCGGGATAAACTCGCCGCCTCTGCGGCCAGAGACTCCCCAGTCATTCAATCAGCAAATGTTTGCCGAGCACATACTACGTGGATTCCTAAGTACCACCTGAAAGCAAACAATCCTGGGTCCCTCCACCTCTATGAAGTGATTTTAATGCTAACCGGGACACCACCCACAGCAGCCCAGACCCTCGGCAGCAAAATGCAAAATGGTGGTGTGCGTTGCGGCGTTTGGGGCCTGAGCAGGCAAAAAGAGGGTTGTTTAGAAGGGTAGAAGGATCGGAATGCCGCTCGGGGACAGGAACAGGGGTCTGCCTTCCCTGGCTCCTAACGCCTGAGCAAGAAGGAACCAGAAAGGACAGCTGGGCAGGGAGAGGAGGTTTCCATTTTCTTTTGGAATCCCTCCCCAAATCAGCTTGTTGGCACAAGCTGCCTCTCCGTGTTTTGTTGCCCCCCGCCACCATCAGGGGACATTACAATGGTGGTCCTAAGGTAATCAATCTGAAAGGATCCCCGCCCTGCAGAGGCAGGGTTTACAGGT
Organism: Noctilio leporinus; assembly: GCA_004026585.1. Taxonomy (NCBI): domain Eukaryota; kingdom Metazoa; phylum Chordata; class Mammalia; order Chiroptera; family Noctilionidae; genus Noctilio; species Noctilio leporinus. Next base: position 24,365 of record PVIW01004847.1, on the reverse strand, counting down.
TGCGTTCCTCGCCCCCGACTGGGTGCGCACTCCAAGTTCGGTCAGGCTGGTGCGGCTGTTTCTCGCCCGCCGCTAATATATGCAGCAGTTGTTATCGGGTTGGGGCGGGGGGGATGTATAACGAAAGCTTATTCGTGAGCAGGAATATACTAATGGAACAATCTGATGTCTTCCTAATCCTATGTAAAAAGCTTTGTGGTCTTCCTAATATTGACTGAATGGGTAATTAATGGCTCTTCATCTAGCCGAATACCCTGTAATCCAAAGATAGGCAAAAGACAACAAGCCCAAGGTGGAGACAAAAAGCCCAACTGTGGCTACCACCCGCCATCCCCTCCCATAATTCCTAAAACCAGGGTTCCAAATGGGAAAGTTTCCTCTCAGGAGAGAAAAAAGGCAGGAGTAATAGAATTTAGGTACCTTCCCTGGGCTAAACTTCACACAGAACCTGGCCACCCAGTTCAGTCCTCCACTACTTGGTCTGTACCCTAACAGTCCTCTCTTCCTTTCTTCCTTCTCAACTCCTCTAGGAAGTCACCCACATTTTGGCTCTGAACAGCACTTCTATCCCCCCCCCCATGTCCTCATCCTTATCTTTTATTTGGGGAAGTGATTGATAACAAAGGACCAACACACAGGTCCTCAGAAGGCTTGGGCAAAGGAGCAAGCTTCTTTCTGATCCAAGTGGAGTCTCCTTTCTTTTACCACCCAAAGAGAGTCTGTGAGGACTAAGGTAGTTGGAAGATGAGGGAATAAATTAATAGAAGGAGGGAGAGTATGTGAAATTGTGTATCTGTGTTAGAGAGTGATCAGCAGTGATGGAGTCAGCTTCATTGTGAGTGTCTGACATGAAGAGTGCCCAAGATTCTCTCAGCATGTTTTTAACAGGCTGACATTTTAATTCAAACCTGTAGAAGTAATATATTACTTGGGTTACTACAATGAGCTGGGTTCCTTTTTTTTTTTTTTTTTTGTCAGCTGACAGCTTTTAAAATATTATTTCACTAGGGAAATAAAAGCTTCATCTCAGATTATAGGTGGGTATTTTTGGATTTATGTGATTTATGGTCACCATGACAACTAATGCTGAATGTTAGCTACCAGCATGCCTGGGAGAAGGAAGACAGAAAGAAGAGAGAGCAAAAGAAATAGAAAAAGGAGATGAACATAAGCTGGAAAGAGAGAAAATAGAAAGAGAGAGGAGCATTTTTATCCAATTTTTATTTTGATTTTTAAGTGACTTTAGTTGGTCCCTTGCTACTTCGCGCTCTCTCTCTCTCTGGACCCGAATTGATGTTTATCTTATTCCCATTTCTCTTGCTCCCCTACCCTAACAAACATTTATACAGTCTCTTTATATTACTTGTCCACAACTAGTTGTATTGCCAGATTAAATAAACACCTAATAAACCTATAGGGCTAGCATGCTAACATGAAAAGCCATCACAGCACATGGGTTTAGTGAGGTCAGCAGCACTCCCTTGCCTCCTCTAATCCTGTGATCTTCTCTTCACTGGCCTGTGTGGAGGTACGTACACCTGCCACTTCAAACTTTCCTATATAGTCCAGAGGACAGTAGAGGACAGAAATATGGGGAGCAATTGCATAGACCCAGAAAGGGTGGGTGTTGGTGCATTTACAGACTTCTGATTTAAAAAGAACCCACACCTTTATTTTTCTTAACAATTTTACACTATTTAATTCCATTTAGAGAGAAAAAAAAAATCGCCACGGTAAAGCCTTTCATTTCTGGGTTATAGCTGAGGGGACAGAGTAGGAGGCCTTCCCAGCTTAATTTGTGTGTGGAGGAATTCCAAGGCAAAGGAAGGAGAGGAGAAAAGGCCACTTCTTGGGCAGAGTGCAAGGTCTCCTTCTGACCTCTGCGCCTTACAACACCGCTCGGGCACACTGACGCCTGTCACGTGGCTCCCAGTTGCGGAATCCGGGCGGGCCTCGTCCTTGAGCTGGCTTGCACTGGAGCATAACTCCTACCCCTCTACAACCTCACAGCGCAGTGGGACATCCAGTTGAGCTTTTTTCCAGGTGAGCTCTAAGTATACATTTTTCCCAAATGTCGTGGGTCGCTTGGTTGAGTCCCAATGTATACCCCGACCGCTGCAACTGAGAGGTTGACCGCGCAGTCTAACCAATTTTCACCGCGATGGCCGGAGGGGTTTCGAGCAACTAATACTAAGAAGTGTGAAATTAAATAAGACCTTAAGACTGGTAATCGGTGGCAAATACCAGCTCAAAACTCGTCTGACCCCGTGTCACACATTTCCCTCCACAAGGATCATTATTTGAGAGAATAATCAAGAAAATCCAATTGAGACAATACCAGAAACCTGTACTGGGCTTCCTGCCCCTCCACCCGCCCCAGGATGGTGCACCTCCTGGCTTCCCTAAACAGACCATGCTAAGTTTTTCTGGACTGAATATGTCTGTGAGGAAGGCTAAAGAACCAGTTAAAGAAAGGGTCGGCAAGGGGGAGGAAACAATACTGCTGAACCAGAAAGCATTAAGTATCTTTCCTTCCAACTTCTTCCTTATCTATTCTGCCTTTACCTGTGTACCCACCCATGAGATTTTTGTAAATTAAATCTCCAAAATTGCCCACCACCACCACAATTTTCACTGAGAAGTGTTTCTTGCTTGCCCACTACACACTTGCACTTCCCCATCTAAATTTTTCATATGGTACTCCTATCACCCATTAAGTGAATGTTGTTGGGCCAGGAAGTATGTCACCCAAACTCAGAGTTTGTAAAATTATTACTTGTTTAAGAGAGAGGTGAGACTCTGGCTGACAAAAACATTTCAAAGAAACTCCTCATTGGCTCAGTTGTTTAGAGAGCTGGAATTGAAGGTGTGTGTAATATATTATTTATGTATCTGTCTACAGATTGATAGGCATACATAGATACAGTTGCGCTTTTACTCTAACCAGAGTGCTCCACTTGACTTCGCAGTGGATCAACCCAACTTAAGATTTCTTGACTTTTTAGGCTTTTTGACTGCTGAGAGATCACCAGCATTTCCAACCTCTCCCACACTTTGGCACTATGAGACGCTGCCACTTGCCCTTGGGTGTTTCACCCACTTTGGAGGATGGCTTAGGTCCTTTGCAGTGTATTTGTCCTGATGAAAGCTCTATTAATCAAGCAGAGCCAACTCAGCTTAAATCAAAATTCTGCAGGTTTAATGAGAGATGTGCTTAGAAACCTATATGGCTCTGTGGAGCTTCTCAGCTCTCCCAAGTAAGTTTTGAAAAACACCCGAACTTGCACCAGAAATTGGATGCTCGCTATGATGGAGAATCTTTCATTCTTTGATGTAATGGGGTTTCGTTGTGAAATGAGGCTTTAGGGGTGTGATACTGTGGGGATGGCAGTTATACTAAGGTTTAAAGGTAGAAACTGGAATATGATTCGTAAACACGTTGGGCAGAAAAGAGCTGGATTCATATTGACTTAGTTATAGGTCATCAGCTGGCAGTACAATAGGAGGAAATATTTACTTTACACATATACTTTATGATCTTGGGGGAATTAGAGGAAATTCAATAAGAAAATGGGTAGAAACATCTAAAACCCTTATTTAAAAGACTTAAGCAAATTAAAGTCTTATCAGATTAAAACCCACTACAAATGTAAGAGCATTGTCTTCAGTGAAACGCTGTGGGGTCTGAGGAGATTCTCTTCCAAATCTCAGGGATAAAATGCGTCATTTAAGCACCAGATAATGAACAGAATGTAAATTAATTTAACCTTCTTTACCAACAGGCTGCTAGTATAATATGTATAATTTAGTGATAAGATTGCAGGACGTAATATAATGGGATGTATGGGCCTTAGCCAATGCAGACCTGTCACATGGGGGTGCGTTCTGCTCTGAGTAGGTGTGTGTGTATGTCTGGAATGGAGGTGAATGGAATAAAAGGTTAAAATCAGACGTGTTGATTTAAAGCTTACTATGAAGAAAGTTCTCCCTTCTAGCTAAATTCTTCTTAAAGTGGGATGGTATTTGTGAAGAGAGACTGAAGAATAATTCTCATTTCATTCTTCCAACTGCCCTCAAGCATGTTTAAAATGGGGGGGGGTGCAGTAGGGTTTGGGGTGATAGCAGTGCAAAGGAGAGACGTACAGGTTACAAACATTTTTGTAGTCTATTTCATCCACTCTGCCCCAGACTGAATAAGTTTCCCAATCTTCTGAACAAGGGCAAGGAGGGAGTTTCCCGAAGATACCTTATACTAGTGTTGCAAATCATTGACTGTAATGTCAAACAAATACACAGTCAAGGATGATAACACTAACTCCACAATAAAGCAATCGCCAATGCAGAACCCAGGGGAGATTAGTTTGTGTTGTCCAGCTGACCTAAGCCAAAGGACAAAAGGAGTTTCAAAAATTATTTTAAATGTTTGTATTTCCTTTAAAATTTTCTTTAGAAATAGTGCTGCAAAGAGTTTGATGTCCCCAAAGGTGTTTGATTTCCTTTGTTTATTTAAGTGAATAAGGTTTTGCTCTTCCTAGCTGAGTGTTCTCCTAAGCTTTTGCCCTTCACTCACAACCTACTGCCTCTGTCTGCTTGGACTTTAGCAATTCAAGACAGCCTTGAGCTTCCTGGGGGTGGGGGTGGGGGGGACTTAAATATTGTCCTTGAAATTGGTTATTTGGCAACATTTTTAATTGTACAGAAACTCATTAAAGCATATTTTATATATAATTAGCTCAAGGCTGTTGATTCTACAAGCTTTATGGATTTCAACCTGATTGATAATAAAGTAAACAAGAGAGTCGAATTTAAAGCTTGTCTCTCTCGGGTTAGGACGAGCTTAATACAGTGTACAAGGAATTTGAAAGATCTAGGATATGTGTCTTAATCAACGTTAAGTAGAATGGATAAGCTTTCAGCATTTTGAAAATGCTAGGTTAGGGTTTCTATTCTATTCTGTGTTTTCTGTCTGGGGACTAATAAGCATTACACAGAACGTGATCTGAGGCGACTTTTTTTATTCTTGTATAAATCCAGAGTGAACTACCAAACAGTTGTTCGTTTAAAGTCAAGGTAATTTTCTTTTGACGGGTCCATTTGCTTCTCGAGTTTTAATTTATTAGCCTGCCTACTCAGGGCTCTGTCTTTTTTTGCAATCAAAATAAAGCTTCTTCAGATTAGCGCAGCATTCACCTGACAAGCTGATTAGAAAATTTAAGATCGGAGAGGTGTTTTAAAAATATTTCTGATTTTAAGTAGCATGTGTCCTTTCCGTGCAGGAGAAAAACACCCCTGGATTGAAAAGGGATGTGGTGAGACACAAAAGGAGGTGGGGAGAGCCTTGTTGATCCATGTACCTTCCAGTTCCTTTCTCCCAAAAGCATTTTACTCCCAAGCTCATCCTTCTACTTCCCCTCCCGGACAAAAAGCAGCTCGAGTTTAGCCGGTTAGGGCCAGCGGGTGTAGACTCTGTGGGCACTTCGAGGTATTGGCCCAGCTCTGCAGAGCTGATAGGTGCAGGCTGCACAGTCCCGCCTCTGCAGCTCGGGGCTTCCTGATTGGGTAAGAGCCATGTCATTCTGGACCCAAGATGGGTTTGGGAGGAGGCGGAGGCCTGAGGGCTGGGAGGGCTGTGGCCGTGTGACGTCTCCGCACCAGGAAGCCCGCCTCTGGTTTTAAGATGTTAAGCCAACAGGGAAGCGCGGAGGCGCAGTGCTGGTCCGCCTCTGGCCCAGGTGCCAAGAGCTGAGCTGCGGCGAGGCCGAGCTCTAGCTCGACGATCCGTGGGAGTGTGCGTGTGCGCGCCGCGGAGGGTGCGACCTGAGGCTCGCGCCGCCGCCGTCGCTGCTGCTGGGATTTAATATCAGCTACCTGTCCCTGTCACTCTTGACACTTCGCTGTCAGGGCTGCGCGCGGGGCGGGGGGGCGGGCAGGGAGCGCTCTGCGTTAGCTTCCCTTATTGGAGGGGTACTTGGGAGAGGGAGGGGGTGAAGAAAGGGGTCTTTGCCCACTCTCGTTTCGCTTTGGAACTTGCAAGCCTGCTCCCCAAAGACGCTCGGAGCTGTACCCTCCTGCCCACAATCGCATGGCTCCATTTGCCCGCTGACTTTTGGCTGCTGGAACCTTTCGCTTAAGCCTTCCAAAGAAGACGAGGCAGCGCGGCTGGAGGACTCGGCGGGGTTGTGTTCCCTGATTCTGCCCTCAGCCAATATCGCGGGGAATCCCCGCGCGTAGAGCGCAACTCGGCCCAGGATTCACAGGGCAGCGCGCTTCTTCGTCCATGAACTGCATGAAAGGCCCGCTGCACTTGGAGCACCGAGCAGCAGGGACCAAGCGGTTGGCCACCTCCTCGTCCTCCTCCTGTCACCATCCCCAGCCACTGGCTATGGCTTCAGTCCTAGCTCCTGGTCAGACCCGCGCCCTGGACTCTTCCAAGCACAGGCTGGAGGTGCACACCATCTCTGACACCTCCAGCCCCGAGGCCGCAGGTAAGGAGCCGCACGGCCCCGCGGTACCCCCACCCAGCCGCATCGAGTCGCTCGACCCCTCTGGCTCACGAGGAAGTCGGCCCCTGCTGGGGAAGGCTTGGTGGGAGTGGTCGTTCAGCTTGCTGCCCGCAGAATTTCCGTTGCTTTCGCTCTACCTTCACCACCCAGATGGGGTGGCGAGAACAGCGAGGGCCATCTTTCTTATTCCTCCTCCGACCTCCCCTCTGTTTCTTGGGTCACAAAAAATCCCAGCGTCTACATCCGAGGATGTTCAGAGGCCGCTCCCCATCTCCCACCCCAGGCTCAGTTCTCCTGTGGACTTTCAGCTCCCGAAAAGCTCCGCTTGTTAGCAAAGTATTTCTGAAACTATGCCCCAAAAGAAGAGGAGGTCTTTTTTAAAAAGCGGAGGAACTTGGGTGCCAGACCAAATCCCAGAGTCCGCTTTCCTAGCCTTCTGAAACCTCGTGGAAAGCTGAACTCTCTTCGAGGGGGGTCTGAGCAGCGCGCTCGGGTGCGTGTCCCGGGAGATTTGGTGTGTCAGCGCAGAAGCGTTTGAATTATGCTCGAAAGTACTGGCTATAAAAAGTGAATGTGCCGCCGTCGGAGGCAGATAAACATGTAAATAAAACGTACGGCGCCGGGGAAGGGGAGGAGATGGGGCGCGCACACCCACACTCACGTTTGCACCCCCCCCCCAGACGCATCGCTCAGCGCCACGCTAGCGGTCGCTCACGCACTCTTTCCCGCTGACCGCTCAGCTCTTCCCGGCCAGTGCCTCCTGGTCCAGTCGGAGTTCGCGGGTTGCCTGTGGGCATGCTGACCGGAACCTTTGTGTGTTTCGTTCTCAGAGAAAGATAAGGGCCAGCAGGGAAAGAATGAGGACGTGGGAGCCGAAGACCCGTCCAAGAAGAAGCGGCAGCGGCGGCAGCGGACTCATTTCACCAGCCAGCAGCTGCAGGAACTGGAGGCCACTTTCCAGAGGAACCGCTACCCGGATATGTCCACGCGTGAAGAAATCGCAGTGTGGACCAACCTTACAGAAGCCCGAGTCCGGGTAGGAGCCCGCGTGGAGCCTGAGAGGGCTAGACGGGTGGGCATTGTAGAGATGCGGGCCGTGTAAACCCGGTGGGAGTACCAAAGGCCGCGCCGCCCGGGAGGGCACGGGTTGGGTGCTTTTGCAAAGGCAGAAGGCCTCTCGGCGGGCCCAATCGCGAGGTTACAGCTCCCCCTTCCGAAGCCGCGGCGGCCGGGTACAGGGGCCCGGAGGGACACCGCTCACTGCAACGCCACCCAGCACCCTCCCAAACTGGGCCGCATGGCATTCCCTTGCACAAGGTATTGTGTTCCCGGCCTGCAAACGCCAGGCGAGCGCTAATTAAATCCCTCCCAGGCCAGGAGCCGAGAGCAGGCTCCAACCTGTGCGCCTTTAACAAGGAAAAGCAGCCAGAAACATGCAAGGGGTGGCCCTCCCTGGGAAACTTTCGCGCCTGGCCTGGCCGGGTCCTTCCTTTACTCTTCTCGCCCTCCTAACAAGATATTTGCCATTTTCCGGCCACTCAGGTCTCTGAAGCCCTAGCCCCTCATTTTGTGATCCCCAGAAGCCAGTTTAATACACAACTACTATCTTGCTAGTCTTCTTAGAAAGAAAAAGAAAAAGGCTTTTCGGTTTGGTTTATTTATCTTTTTTCAGGAGATTCTTACACCCTTCCTCCTAGTTGTAATAATTTTATCAAAGAAAGAGCTTACCTTTGTAGCAAATCTGCACTTTATGGATTGGCAAAAATGAACTTAACATCAGTTACCCAGTAGCAATATCCTGTTTTACGCTGATCCATGGAAAACTCCAAAACTGTTAGGATTCTGGAAACAGAAAATACTCATAGAATCCAGAGGCTTTTCTGTAAAAAAAATAGAAAATGAAAAATGCTCTGGATAGAAAAACAGAGCCCCCAGCCAGAATAGAGAGAGCAGAAAGAAGAAAACATAACGATAATGATGAAAAGAATTAAAGCCAAAATGCACTCCCAGAGCAGAGAGAATGAAGGCATTCTCTGGGTGGCATATGTGTAAGGTATGAAGCTTTGCCTTTTGTAAAGAGCCCGGTTGAAGTTGGAAGTGGTTTTAGTTTAACTGCGTGGAGCTAGAGCTCCAGCCGGCCGGCGTGGTTTTGCAAAAGGTCAGTCTTTCATTAGCTCTTCTGCGCAACAGGAGAACGGGCCTCTCACGTACTCTTCTCGCCTGGGCAAAGTTTAGACAGCGTAGGGTAGAAATGGCAAGTAATGAAAATAAAACACAATCTGTAGGTTCTATGGAATCCTTCGGAAAAGCCCTCCCCCAGTCCTTTGGATTCTTTTCAGTCCCTCCCTAGTGCCCCGCCGCCGCCCACACGGCTCTCGCTCCCTTCCGCTACCTTCTTCCAGGCCCTTGGCTGGACCAGCCAAGAGGGAGGGAGGCGTGCTTTTTATAGCAGTCCGGTGCAAAGAGGAAGGGGGATACAAAGGAAATCGAGAATGAAAGCGGGGGGAAAAAAGCGGATTAGTCGGCTGGGCTCGGCTGAGATGTGTTATGTGAAACATCATCGGTGTCAACTCGGAAATCTCCGACCAGGCCTCGATCCAATACACAAAAGCCGCCGTCTGGGGCGACCGGCAGTCCCAATGTGGATTGAGAGCGGGGTTGCGGCGGGGCCATCGGACGCGGGTGGGGGCTGGCTGGGCTGGGGGGCCTCCTGGAAAGCCAAGCCCCCCGACTGGGCCCAGCGGGAGAGCCTGGGGCGCGCAGGCCTGGCCTGGGTTGGACAGAGGGTGAAAAGAAGAGAAGCTAAGGGAGGGGGAGGCTGCCGAGCGACCTTTTCTGGGTTCGCAGGTTTCCTCGCCAAGTTCGTTGAGCTTAATGAGCTGTCAAGGAGGTGGCCTTTTGCTTCTTACTTGATTATTTTGTTGAAGAAGGGGTTAGAAGCCCGGCATTTTGAGAGGAAGGTGTAGGTTCCCTGGAGTGGGAGGAGGCAGCGGAGATCTGACAGAGGAGGAAGGAGCTGTTTGGGAGAGAGCTGGCTCTGATGCCCTCTCTGCCCCTGGTCCTCACAATGGAGTCTGTGGCTTTGGAATGGAAACAAGTTTGCAAGGTGGCCGGGGAAGAGTTGGTTGGAAAGCCCGCTGACCCACGTTTATTTTTGCAGTAAGTGTTTTTCGCCCCTGAGGGGCCTGGGTTACAGAACAAGCTGTGGCAGGCCGCCAGGCGCTGGGCTGGGGTTTGTGGCTAAGCTCAGGGCCCAGCTCGCAGGCCTGAGCCACCGGGCCTCCCTGATTTGTTTCGCGCTGCGGACTGCACAGAGCTCGGGCGGCTCGGGGCACGGGGCGGGGCGGGGAGGGGAAAATGGTGGCGACTGGGGCATGTGTGGGTGTGTGCGCGCGTTTATAGAGAAGGCGGCCTTGCGGTGCTCTCCGGGATCAAGGGTTTACTTATCCGATCTGTGGCGTCTGTTTGCTTCCTGCCCTGCACCTCAGGTTTGGTTCAAGAATCGTCGGGCCAAGTGGAGAAAACGGGAGCGTAACCAACAGGCCGAGCTGTGCAAGAACGGCTTTGGGCCGCAGTTCAACGGGCTCATGCAGCCCTACGACGACATGTACCCGGGCTATTCGTACAACAACTGGGCCGCCAAGGGCCTCACGTCTGCCTCGCTGTCTACCAAGAGCTTCCCTTTCTTCAACTCTATGAACGTCAATCCCCTGTCCTCTCAAAGCATGTTCTCCCCTCCTAACTCCATCTCCTCCATGAGCATGTCGTCCAGCATGGTGCCCTCGGCAGTGACCGGCGTCCCGGGCTCCAGCCTCAACAGCCTGAATAACTTGAACAACCTGAGCAGCCCATCGCTGAATTCCGCGGTGCCTACACCCGCCTGTCCTTACGCGCCACCGACTCCTCCGTACGTTTATAGAGACACGTGTAACTCGAGCCTGGCCAGCCTGAGACTGAAAGCAAAGCAGCACTCCAGCTTCGGCTATGCCAGCGTGCAGAACCCGGCGTCCAACCTGAGCGCTTGCCAGTACGCGGTGGACCGGCCGGTGTGAACCGCGCCGACAGCGCGGGATCCTGGGACCGTGCGGGAAGGGGCAACTCTGCCCTTAAAAGACTGGGAATTGCGCTAGAAGGTCATGGGCACTAAAGAAAGGTACAGAACGAGACAACAGAGGAAAAAGGAAACCACTGAATTAAAAGAGGAAGCTCCCTTGATTTTAAAGGAATTTCCTCCATGTCTGACATCTTTCACTAAAAGTATTTCCAATAGTTGCAAGGACACACACAAATGTTTGACTGGATATGACATTTTAACATTACTATAAGCTTGTTATTTTTTAAGTTTAGCATTGTTAACATTAAAACGACTGAAAGGGTGTATATATATCGAAATGTCAAATTAATTTTATAAAAAGCAGTTAGTAATATCGCAACAGTGTTTTTAAAGGTTAGGCTTTAAAATAAAGCATGTTATACAGAAGCGATTAGAATTTTTCGCTTTCGAGCAAAGGAATGTATATACTAAATACCACACTGTATGTTTCTAACATATTATTATTATTAAAAATGTGTGAATATCAGTTTTAGAATAGTTTCTCTGGTGGATGCAATGATGTTTCTGAAACAGCTATGTACAACCTACCCTGTGTATAACATTTCGTACAATATTATTGTTTTACTTTTCAGCAAAGATGAAAAAATGTGTTTTATTTCATGGGAGTAAAATATACTGCATACAAATTGGTCTGGATTATTTCTGCCCCCCTCTGTCGCCTGGCCAGGGCTTCTCAGTCACTGGCTCCTAAACAAACTGGTTCCCTCTGCTTGCTTAAAGACACAGGGCATCAGTCCTTATTTAAATTTAGTAGAACTACATTACGGTTATTCATCAGAGACAAACAAAAAAGGCATTCCCAGAAAAAGAGCTGCAAAGTCTAGTCTTGTCTTTCAGATTTTTCTTTGGCTGAAATCCCAAGGATTCCATTATTACTAGTAAATGATGTAAGAGAAAAACAAGACAGGAGAATTTTAGAAAGTACTCCAGGTTGGAATTACTCTCATTTACTCCTGGGAGAGAAGGGTGGGGAAACCGCACCTCCAGTAAGTTGCTCTGGAGAACTATGTATGTGTACATGTACAGTTTATATGCATTCCTCTCAAAAGGAATATATCTATAATAACTGTACAAGGAAACACCCCTGGTTCAAAATATTTAGTCCTCCACTTTTATCTTTCAGGCTTAAGTAGAGAGATTCTTCATGTTATATTGCATTACTATTTCCAAATCCTTTCAAGACATTAAAAGAAACAAAGACAGTTTCTAGTAACTACAGCCCCTTCATTTCTCAAAGAGCCCAGGGGTTGAGAGGTTAGAGTGGAGTTTCCTGAGTCTTGTCGAGCAATATGTAGTTGAGACAAAGGTCATGCTCCCTGTGTTTTGTTTTAAATAATATTGACCCATTAATTCTAAAACTGCTTGTTCCTGAAATTATACAGGATTATAGTTTGCAAACTGCGGGACAATGATTCAAATCAAGATGAATTACAGCCTTGGCCCTGCCATCCTCTGACTTCTAAACGGGGAATGAGGATCCATGTGAGTGTTTGAAAGAACTTTAAACAGCCACCCTTCCTTTGTCCGTGATTTTCAGCCCTTTTCTTTTTTGAATATGGAATTTGATTTCCTAACAAATAGCAAATACGACCTAGTCCCAAAGAACCCAACACCGTGGCTCTAGGACGGTCAGTGGGAGAGAAAGAGTTCTGAGGTCTTTTTTCTGGTTAAAGCCTCCCTGCACCCCTAAGTGGGCGAGGACAAACACCACCCCGGGGAACCGGGAAGGAAAAGTAGCCGCCAGTTTTGTGGAGCAGAGAAAACCTTTGGTTTTGCGCTTAGGTTTCTTTTATCTGACTGAAACTTCACCTATAATCTTTTGGAACGCAGACGCTGGGTCTTTGTTGTGCACGGAACTGCTGCTGCCATTTAAAGAGATCACAGATAATGCCCCCGATTTAAGATCAGGGCTCAATGCACATTAACTTTCTTTCCTTTTTAAGCTCTGCCTCCAACCTGTGAAGGGATCACGCGGCAGTGGGGGGCAGATAAAAGCCCTTTGGACGAGGGTCACCTCCGTCCTTGTTGTTCACTTGAGAGCACTGGAGAGGAAAACGGTCCCCACTGGCGGACTTTGGCTTCTGGAGCTGTGGGGCCCTGGACCCTGCCGCCCAAAGCCTCCGCCTGGTGTGGGGGAGGAGAGCGGGGGAGGGGCCGCGGGGACTGGAAGACAAGATTTGGGGATGGGGGCTGGAAGCGCTTAGAAGGCCCGCTGGATGGATTTGCGTCGCATCTTGGTCCCGGAGTGACTTGGGAGCGCTGGGTACAGGAGGTGGATTTCGGCCTAGTTTGCTTGCTGAAGTAGAACTTTTTTTCGAGGGAATCAATCAATCTGCAAGGAACAAAAAAAATGGAAGTCGAAGTTTGGGAAGGGTTGCCATTTCCCCAACTGGAGTGGTGCGGGCTGGGGGCGGAGACTCGGCGCTGCTGAGAGGCCCTATCTCCAACCTCAGCTCCTTTCCCTGAACTTTTAGAAGCAGGAATCACTGTCCTCCTCACGCCCCTTTCTCCTCACACCATCCGCGCTAGCCTGCCTCGGCACTTTTTCCCTTCCAGTGAGAAAAGCCCAGTTCCCGAGGCAGTGGAGTAGGCCCCCTGGCTCCTCCCGCTCCCATGACGTTCCCCCCCACCCCGCCCCTCCAGCCTTTGCTACTGCCACCAACTCGGTTCCACTCAATCGATTTTTGCTGCATGTCAACACTTATTACCGGTGAGTGTGAGGGTAATTTTTCTCCTTCTCTAGGTCTCTTAATGATTTCTGAGCTAGTTGTGTATTAAAGTGCTTAAATGAATCTTTAGGTAATCTATAGCATGAACACCAACCTCCTCCGCTTGAGATCGAAGATGGCGAGCTTGAGGTCGGCCGGCAGCCCAGGCCCTGCTGGCCTCTGGCCTCCGCCCTCCGCAGCCACCTCTGAGAGCCCAGAGGCTGGTGCCGGGGCAGGAACCCGCTAGACAAGTCTCAGTCTAGGGACTTCCCTTCCCCCACCACCTGCGACTCTAACCCTTTCTCCCGCCAGTTCTCGGTTTTTAACCTTTTAAAAAGTTCTAAGTCCCCAAACTCTTCCTTCCCCTAATTCAAATTGGTGGAAACCTGAGAAAAGGTGTTTAAAGCTCACATTTGTCTCAATTTTCTCCCAGTTCCTAAATCTGAGTTTTACTGTCTACAACTTGGTTAGAAACTTACACCACCACCACCTCCTCTCCCGCCAAAAAAAAAAAAAAGTTGGGTAGCTTGGGCCCAGCGGGTGGCTTGATTTGAAGTCAAATCGTCCCCTCTGTCTGCAGGCCCTGCCTTTTTTTTTTTTTTTAGTCCTATCCCTATCCTCATCCTGAGAGGTGCTGAAACTCAGGAGTAAATGTAGGAGTGTAACAACAACAACCACAAAATTAATGGGAAAGAAAAATAAAGAGTGTCTTTAAAGTCCCAATACTCCTCGAAAGCCCCATAAATTAACCCTGTAAAGAGGGAGAGCTCTTTTAAGGCGAGTCTATAAAAACCTGGCGCGATCTCGAAGGAGGGCACCCTCCCTGCCTCCCTTGTCTCCAATGTGTCTAAACAAAGGTTGGTCCTTCAATCCACATCCTAATCCACGGGTGCCCCCGTTGCTGTCTCAGGGCGCCTCAGCCTGCGGTTGCCCTTAGCCTACCCAGACAACGCAGGGAGTCAGGAGTCTTGGGTTCCTGGGTTGAATATTTTTGAGGGGAGAGGGTAAGAGAGGGGTAGGGGAGAGAGAGGGGAGAGGAGTGGATAGTGGGTGTAATCAGATCAGAGGCCTTTATGAATATAGAGTCCCTACTGATTGACATAAAACCCGGTAGGCTGCAGCTGATGTAAGCTCACAGCGAAGAAGAAAAGGGGGCTGACTGAGGGGGGACAGTTCTCCACGTAAAAGGGAAAAAATTCTTGTAGCATATTTTTCAGAAAGAATTTTTTAACAACTATGGTTTCCAGAATTCCTAATCTGAGGATTGCATTTTAACTGAACTTGAGAAAATAATGACTGAAGATGATATTTAAAGTACAAACCAATGAGCAAAATAGAAACATTATTGTAAACATATAAGTAATTTACCTTTCTTGGTTTTAGCAGAAAAAAATAGGGTAATTTTACTCCAACCTTCAAAGTTTATCTATCACCCTTGTCCCCCCACCCCAAGAAGAGTGAGTGGCCTTTTCATCATTGACTTTCCATCTGAAAAGATAGAAACCAGAATTTATTGTGTTTGAGATGCATAATTTCATTCACTTCTGTGCTGAGTATTTTATGTAACTGTTGACTTTAGATTTTGTTTGTGGATTACAGAAGGCCTGAAAGAAATAAAATATCCCATTAAATATTTAATTCTATTTAATTACCTTTTAAAAAATCATTGCTATTCTTGTAACAACAATGTGTTAACATTTTAGTGGCAGTTGTGAAAAATGGAATTTGAGGCTTAAGTTACTCAGCCAAAAAATGGCTTAAAAAATATCTAAATTCTTTTTCTTTTAATGTTTAAAAAATTTTAATGAATATATAGTAAAGGTGCTTACTTTTGAGGGTTTGTGTGGAAGACTGCTTTTTTTTTTTTTTTTTTCCTTCTTCTCTCAGAAGGGCTAAGAAGTTCAGACCCACTGGGTCTTCCCTGAGCAGGGGGTGTGTCTACACTCCCTGACTTTGATGGATCTCTCCAGACCTAGTTAGTTCTCCTATTCTTATTGAAAAAAGAAAAAGAAAGAAAGAAAGAAATTGATGTCCCTCTTCCCTTGCTCTCTCTCTTTCAACCCCTACCTTCTCCTTGTACCATATTCTTTACTAACACTAAATGGTCCAGCCTTCCTTCTGCCCCGTCTGTCGACTTAGAAAAGGCCTGCTGCTGCTGGAACTTGTACTGGGACTACTACGGTTTGGGTGGCTCCTTACAACCCAAGACGCCCCCTACCAATGCTTCTTCCGTCTACACTTAGCAAAGCCTTTCTGCCTCAGCTTACAGTTTGCAGCACTGCGGCACCCCTCTGGCACGCAATCTTTGGCAGGAACGTTTATCCTCCTTGTTCCAGGAAAATGAGACCTAGAACCATCTATGCTGTCCTTGAAAATGCGATGCGGTAGCATATAAATGTAACTTGGAACCCAAAATAGTGGCTGGCAACCCAGTTCTTGGGCGCTTTCCCGTTCTGCTTGTGCCAACAGCTCAACTCTGCTTTTCTGAGTGGATATCTGGGTCCGGTTGCTGTGCCCTGTTGAAGTTTGATGGCATCTTCTCGGTCCTCCCAGATGGACCGCAAGGACTTCTTGTGTCGTTTCACACTGCTGCCTGCGTTTGGTTGGCCGCGAGTCTCTCTGATTCACATCTCTACGATCTCTTTGGGGGGGGGGGGGGGGGCGACGGCAGCGGTGGGTACTGAAGCGCACAGAGGTGGATACTCTGCAGGTGTTCCCCAGTACGAAGGAGGGGACTTGGTTTATCAGAGCTCAAGCCCACTTTGTTAGAAAATAATATCAAACAAAAGAGAGTAAAATAAGGCACCTCTTCTGTGGGCGCCGGGGCCTGGGAGGATATTCACTCACTGACCTCAGCGCCTTTAGCCGACACTTAAAATCGGTGAAATAGTTAGGAGCCACTTCTTATCTGATGAGGCAGGGTCTTGTTTATTTCTCTGACAGGGGCAAGGGTGGGGACAAAACATCCCGCGTGCAAATGCTGGGCTGCAGCTTCTGGCACACAGCCCCGTTCCCAGTTTGTAACTTCCTTTCCTTGTGCAGCCCCCCAGACTGTCAACGGCCCAGCGCTGGGGAACAGCTGGACAGCTAGCCAGGCCTTTTGGGACCCATGGATTATTGTGTAGGGCCCGGTGGCTCAGCTCTTAGACGGTCCCAGGTGTCGCTGCTCCTCCTGAACGTGCCCCTAGGGCACCTTCGCCTTGGGCCTTGCTGGCCTCCGGAACAGCAGCTCCGGTACAGCCATGTCCTGCTGCGATCTGTTGACCAGAACAGCTGCTTTATCTTAATGTTCATCTTTTGGCCGGCGACCTGGGATAAGGGTGATGGCAAGGTCTGCCTCCTCGCAGTGTCCTCACCGTATTTTCAGAGGGCCACCCACGAACCTCCGGAGACCCCTCTCGGGTTAGGCACGCGTGTGGGCACGTCCCTCCGGACAACAAAACAGGAATCTAATCCGCAGCTGCCGCCTCCTCTCCCCCCGCCCAAAATCCCCGCCCGAGTTCTAGCCCACAGCCCCCGGCGGGCCTGGAAACCCCTTCGCTGGGGCGGCCCAGAGGGCCCTCCGTCCGGCTGGGGCGAAGCGCCGCCCCCGCGCGCCCTCCCGCTGCCCCCGCACGCGCCGCTCCTGGCCAGGGCGTTGTCGTCGTGGGCGGTCGGGCCCAGTGGGGCGCGGCCTTCTGGCTGAGCCTGCCTGGACGCGTGCTGGGCCCAGGCCGCTGCAAAGGAGTCTCCCTCCCGTCCCTTCTCACCCTCCTTCTACCTTCAGTGCCTTCGCTCCGGAGCGGCCATATACCTTGAATGGGTCACCCTGGCCTGGCTTCCCGGGAGCTGCTTTCTCGAAGCCCTGGGGTTGAACATTAACCAGCCGGAGCTATAGAGTGGGGTAAAACGTTACATATAAAAATGAATCATCTATCCGCTCCTGGGTCAGAGGTCCTATAGCGAGTTCTGAGCCCGCAGCTGCCCCAGCCTTGTCCCCGACCCAACGCACGGATCCTCTCTTCTGGCGGCCACTTCTCAGGTCCTTGTGGCCTCCGGCGGCCGAGGTTGGATGGGGTGAAGGGATGGGGGGTCATCCAACCAGCCTTTCTCTTTGAGTAGCCTGAGGTTAAGGCCTTCTAACGCAAGCGAAGTTCCTTTCTTTTCACACTTGAGGTACACGGGAGGCTGTCTGGAACAGCTTTCGTCTCTTACGTAGGTTAGCAGCTGAAGTTTTAGGAGAAGAGGTTGCCAACAGAGTAGAAAACCCAGGCTGAGCAGTGGGCTCTGGGCATCGCTTACCAGTCCTGGGGCTAGGGTGGACGCTGGGAGGCTGGACTCGGGGAGAAGGGAGGGAGTGGAGGCCGAGGGGGAGACGCGGTGGGCGGTGCAAGTGGCGCTAGACCTGGCCAGGCCCGGAGCTGAGACCATTGGCAAGACCTGAGTTCGGTAGCACCTCACCCCCTGCTCTCCTGGGCCCTGCTTCTTTCCGACCCTGACCTATGTGTTTCTTTGGGCATGAGCAACAGAAAGTAAGTGATAACTTCGGTACTGACTTTTATGTGCTAGACCCATGTGCCCAGTGTCAAATATACAGACTTAGAGAGAAGGTTATAGAGCTGGAGAAAGAATTCAGGACAGTGCACCCCTTGAGTTCTTGTGCTCTTCTTACCTGGTAAGAGCAACTCGTGGTGCTCAGCAAATCCCTGAATAGAAAAGTGACTCTGCTTCTGTATCATTGTCTTTCTGTCTTTCCCTCTGCCCATTCAAGGAAAGAGATAAAGTGAATATAAGCCAGAGAAAGATGTGATATCCCATCGAAAATTTCCAGCTGACATGCAGAACAACTGCATCTCTTGAGAAGATTGCCTTATTTCTATGCAGACTAGGTACTATACTCAAAATGCAGTGCCTGGCTTCTAATAACCTCTCAGTAAATATTTTTTGAAGAGGCAACACCCCTCCACTGGACACCTCTTGGACCCCACCTCTGACCTGTGCATTGAAGCAGCATCATTTTTTTTTTAAAGATTTCATTTCATTATTTTTAGAGAGAGGGGAAGGGAGAGAGGCAGAGAGGGAGAGAGACATCAATGTATGGTTGTGTTTCACCTGCCTCCAGCCACAGACCTGACTGGAGACCTGGTTTGCAACCTGGTTATGTGCCCTGGCTGGGGAATTGAACCTGCGACCTTTGGGTTCACAGGCTGGCGCCTTATCCATTGTGCTACCAGCCAGGGCTGAAGCAGCATAGTTTTTATTGAGAGAATTCACTCAAATCTTTGTACTTAGGGGTGTGAATAGGTGGCTATGGTGGTGTGTTTGTCTGGTATGAATTCTGGATCATTAAACCCACTGCTTCTCCTTCACAGCCTGTAAAGTGAACATAACAATTTCTGGCAAAAGTTGAAGGGTAGCCTTAGAAACATGTGGGCAACCAGGTTTTCCAGAGACTCAGCAGGCATCAAACATGTGATGAGTACCATGTATATGTATTAGTTAGACATTAATCAGTTCCAGGAGAAATGGCTTTGAATTTAAGATGCGGTTACAGCATGTTCATCTTTTCATGTAGTATTACTGCTCTAATGTCAGTGCACACAAATTCGATGTCATTCTCACAGACAAATACAGCCCAGGTTTGTCATCACCCAACTTTGTCTTATCCCACTTCCCCAAGAAAAATCCAGTTGACTCAGAAGTTCTATCGGTTACCTCCTGAGAAAAATTAACACATCAAAACAAGTAAATAAATACAAAGGTATGAATCACACCCAGTTGCCCTCCAGTGACAGAGACACAAAGAAACAGGCAGGGAAAGGACATTTACTTTCAAAGTTGTGGGTGGTTGGGGGGAGGGGTATTATAAAGGATATTGCAGCACTCATTCTGTCTTCTCTCCACCAAATTACCATGTTATCTGACACCCTCAATCTATTTGTGTCCTGGTTTACAGACAGTTTGACCAAGAGGTCATCGACTAGAGAGCTTGGGTGACTGCAAACAAGTTTGACAAGAAAGGAATCAGGGTGGGGTGCCACCGTGGATGAGACCACAGTGGCTGGAGCAGCCTGGCAACCCCACGTCTCTGCTGGATCCTGCATCCACATACAATGCCTTGTCAGAGAGCAGGAGATTAAAAAGGGTTGTCAACACAATTGGAAGAAATTACATCTCTCTCCACATCCACTTTCTTTCCCTTCCCTTTATTCCCTGCCTACTTTCCCCCTCCTTTTCTTTTTGCCCTTCTGCCATCTCAGTACACTCTCCCCCAAATTCTGCCTGCCCCTGGATTATCCTCCACTTGTCCCCTCCTTGAATTAAGGCTTCAGATGAAGTTTACTGTTTTCCAGAGGTGAAAAGTTGTTTTTATCCAATCAAGGGTCTACCAGTAAACTATCTGTATTTGTACTCATAAATATGGAGTACTTGTATGAATCATGAAGGTGTTGGGGCCAATAAATAAAGCATGCACTATCAGAACCTGTTTTTTCATAGCAACAGAATGACTGTGCAAGTCCTTCAGTAAAGTCCCACTGCTAGGCATTCTGGAAAAGTCAGTGAGCAAACTTTTCACCCAGGGCAACATCTCCTTTGGTATTATGGCCATCAAAGTGGTAAATCTCAGTTCCATTTAAAATTCTCAACTTAGAAGCTCCTTCTCCACATGAAACTACCACCTGTGGACTTGCGTACATTGTCAAAATGTTATGTTCCAAGAGAACACAGATACAGTTCTATGCAGAGATAATATGCTACATCTTTCCATATGAAAGTACTTATTTGGCTTAAGCTATATCCAATTGTTATTGGCTCAACAGGATTTTATGGTGATTTTTCTTCCTTTTATGGCTAGCAAGCACTGTCATTGTCATCCCAACTCTTTCAAATTAGAACATGGTAAAAAGATGTCTTCCTCCACAGAAGAGATGCCCAATTTCCACTCTCTTTTGATCCTTCCCCCTTCTAACTTCTTTCAATTGTTTCTTTTTAGAAGTAATTCTAAATCTCATAACTCTTTTTTTTTTTTCTTTTTAAATTTAATTTCTGGGCACTCATTGTTCTTATACCTGAGAACTACCTTTGTCCATACTATTCCTTTGTCAACTATCATGTGGGTGCTTTAATATGTGTTAAAGCTTTGGGGGATTATTCTCCTTGAAGCTTTTGTGGGAGCCTGGCAAAATACCTGGTAAATTGTAGACATTCAATAAATGTCTATTGATCAAACAGCGTAATTAAAACCTTTGCTCACACACACAAAAAAATTGGAAGATATTAAAATTGATCAAGTTGTCATGAATTAACTCACAGATTAATTCTGTCCTTTTCTCAGTAAATCAAACATATACAAGAGTTTTGTTACAGAAATTTTATCTTAACCTTTTATTATCACTACCATCACCCATACTATGTCAGAGCACTTAATCATATGAAAATGATGATCAGGGGACCCTGGTTGATGTGGCTCAATGGATTGAGCATTGGCCTGCTAACCCAAGGGTTGCTGGTTTGAATCCCAGTCAGGGCACATAACCAGGTTGCAAACCAGGTCTCTAGTCAGGCCCCCAGCTGGAAGCAGGTGAAAGGAAACCATATATTGATGTTTTTAACTTTTTCTTCCTCCCTCCCTTCCCCTTTCTCTAAAAATAATGAATAAAATCTTTTTTTAAAAATGATGATCAGGGTTCATAGGATACTGGACAAATTCTAATATATCTTTATATATATATCTATGTTTAAAAATGCAGGTTGGAGCAAAAGTAGGTTTATAGTTATTCACAATGGAAAATAATACAATAAATAATAATAATACAAAAATAAACTTTTACCTACTCACTACTGTAAACCCACTTTTGCCCCACCTTGTCTATAGGGAGGCAGAGATATGTGTGCAGAAGGGGGTGGGAGGACACAAATAAAACAAAAGTTTTCAGCTTACAGTTATCAGAACCAAGGACCAATTTACTAAAGACTATGATCTCCAATCCCCACAATTATGTTATACTTTGCAAACTTTTACTATTCATAATATACAGTAAAATAAATATACAATGGACAAAGTTGATTTTCATTTTTATAGAAGCATGAAAACTTGAGAATTTAAAAAAAAAAAAAAAAAAAAAACTAGTCAATTCAAAAACAGCAACAAAAAGTATTAACCCCATCAGACTTTGAGTAAATTTATAGATCAAGCAAACCTTAGGTAATTTTGTTTCTGCTAATTCATGACCAATAAGCTTAAAATATATTTAATTAATTTAATGATGACAACATATTCCATAGATTGCTTGCCCCATCCACTCCCACTAGATAGCTGCTACTACACATATCAGCAGAAACAATGGGAAGTGTGGCATTGATTTTGATAAAACCACTATAAAGCATTTAATAATTTTATTACATACCATAAAATGTTTTGCCTTATCATACTAAAAAAAACAGACAAATCCATATATGGACAAACAAACAAGTAAATGGGTGGCTGGAATGGTGGAGAGTTAGAATGAAGTGAGTTTTCCTAGAAGGCTTTCAAAGAATCCAGGCTACTGGAGAATCACTAGTCCTCATCTTGCTGTTTCTTAGAAGGAACCTGCTGGGGATTCAAAAACTTAAGGGGGAAAATAATTGCAAACTTAGAAAATGTGATACAATAGGCAGATTATCTTTGATTGGCTTAAGGACTATAACTTCCATTTAAAAAATTATCTACACGCCCATAAAACATAAAATGATAGGCCAGTATTATTTTCACAACACTCTTAATATCCTTTTATCATCACATTTTGACTTTATTTTATGTGTAACCTTTTCTAAATACAGGATTGGGCAAAAGTAGGTTTGGGAATATGCAGAACATAGTTTATTCTTGCTCTGTTAATTTTTGTTGTTGTTGTTATTTTCCACAGGAACAACTGTAAACCTACTTTTGCCACACCCTGTAAAACTAAAAAGTGATGCAGAAGATAGTTTACTGAGTACTTTTATGATCCAGGCACTGTGATAAGTGCTTTTCATATATTATCTCAATCAGTTCTCACAGCAACCTTATAAAATGGATACTATTATTTCCTCATTTGACTGATGAGAAAACTGATGCTCGAAAGTAATTGGCCTTCCTAGTTAATGAGTAGCAGAGTTAGGCCTAGAATGGAACTCAAATCAGGCACAATCTGACAAGAGGTTTGTTCTCCCAACCACTAAACAAACTATCACTGTGAAAGAATTCCTCGTCTTCTGAATCATTTTCTGTTGATATCATGAGAAAATGCCATTCATAAAATAAAAGAAAAATATATTAAAAGTGCTATGAAAATAATATTGTCTAGTGAGTTTATGATATGAAGTGTTTGAAAAAAAAAAATTGTAGTGACTCAGCCAAAGGTACTTTCAAGGCATGTTTTTAGGCTAATGCAATAGACTTAATTTCTTTTTTTTTTTTTTTTTTAAAGATTTTATTACATTATTTTTAGAAAGAGGGGAGGGGAGAGAGGCAGAGAGGGAAAGAGACATCAATGTATGGTTGCATTTCACCTGTCTCCAGCCACAGACCTGACTGGAAACCTGGTTTGCAACCTGGTTATGTGCCCTGGCTGGGGGATCGAACCTGCGACCTTTGGGTTTGCAGGCCGGCACCTTAACCACTGTGCTACCACCCAGGGTTAATTTCTTAAGATATTTTAAAACGTGACATTTTAGAAATGATAGAAAAAGGGGCAAACTCTTGCTTGTATTAAAGAAAGGATATACACACACACACAGACACGCATATACATTTGTCAGTTGGCATATTGTCAAGTGCTTTCCTTGGCTTGTATATTATGGCCGGCTCCTTTGTTTCAAGAAGCTTACTGGCCAGTTATTTTATAGAATGTCTCTCAAGTTGTGTGAGTGTGTAAGTGTGAGTGTGTGTGTGATATTTTCATATGATTAGATTCAAATTAGGTATCTTTTATGATATTCTGGAATATCACAGAGGTGATACACAATGTCTAATTATATAATATTTGGTGATGTTAAATTAATTACTGATTAAGGTGGTTTCTGCTAGCTTCTCTACTGAATTACTGTACTTTCACACATTGTAGTTAGTATTTCACAAGCAGCTTTATGGTGAGGAGCTGAAGCAACCTGCTGAATGAGGTTGGAAGTACAGCCCCCTATTCTTCAAATGACTGCAGCCCTGGCCGAAAGTCTGACTGCAACCAACCCAAGCTGCTCCAAGATTCCTGACCCTCAAAGCTGTATGAGAAAAAAAAATGTTTATTGTTTTAGATGCTAAGTTTTGGAATGGTTTGTTACATTGCAATAGATAACTAATACACTATATATTATTTCTTTCTTTAAAGATTTTATTTATTTATTTTTAAAGAGGGGAAGGAAAGGAGAAAGAGAGGGAGAGAAACATCAATATGTGGTTGCCTCTTACATGCCCCCAACCAGGGTCCTGGCTTGCAACACAGGCATGTGCCTTGACTGGGAATTGAACCAGTGACCCTCTGGTTTGCATACTGGTGCTCAATCCACTGAACCACACCAGCCAGGGCTACATGTTACTTCTTATCTTTCAAAAGTTTTTATTCCCCTTTCTCTGTTATAGTCTCTCCCCTTCTTCTTTGCACTTATGGATTTATTCCTTTTAAGTTGTACTTTAATAACATTTTAGGAAAAATAGGGATAAATAAATATATTAAATTTACTTATTTTTTACAGCAAGACCAAGAAGTGAATCTTTAGCACAGATTTAATGGAAGGAAAGAATAAGACATAGCGGTGCTGTGTAAGAAAGATAATTGAGACAGAAGAAATGTGAGACAAAAATTAACAGCCAGAAAAAGACACTTATAGAAAATAATGTGAATGAAAAGATATTTTTACTTCATATTTAATAAATCTAATTCTGATTTTAAAAATATAATTTTAAGAATACTTCTTTGTCTGTCCAACACCATTCCTTCTGGGAACCGAACTGTCCTCCTTCTGAAAGACCTGCTCTTCTCTTTACTTAAAGTATATGGTTCTCAGGGAGGCTGCCAATTATAGAACTTGGCTTTTTGTTCA